>JANAVB010013000.1:2663409-2737955 GCA_029216955.1 Iris pallida | reverse complement strand
AGTCAAATTAGCTAGGATCGCCTGTCCTTAAGTCCAATTCTAGACACAGGAGCAAAACGGTAATTTCGGGTCAAAACGGTGTCCGCCGTTGGACCCGCTTGCACCGAAAAGCGTGCCAGAGTCAACGATCTCTAAAGTCGTCAAACTACATGTCTAATTTAGTTTTTCCGATACGAACCAACCGTATGTCTAAAGTTGGATTTCGGGGGCCGTGCACAAATCGCCCGTCGAGTGGACCGTGGGGCCCGCAAAACGACGTAAGATTTAACTGTCTCAGAATTGGACCAAACTTGCATACAGGACCAGAAAATACGTCCTGTTGACGCAAGTTTCGTCTCGATCTGACGAGCGTGCACAAAGTAATTAGAAATTTTGCACAGAGGCTGATACGGGGAATTTTGACGGATACGCATCAAATTCGTCGCGCACGCAACCAATTTGATTCCGCCAAAGCTCACCGACCACGAAGCCGTTACGCACCTTTCGATGCTTTCGGTTCGCGACCACGTCGCCCGGTTTGGCGGGACGCACGTCGTGTGGATGAATTTTCATATTTTTAAAACAGGTTTTCGTCAAAGTTCGGGATTCAATTTCTTACATGTAGTCGATTTTTGGCTTCTATAAAAACTTTTTTGAAGGCCTATAGGTCGTCTAAACATGTGTTTAAGTGGAATTTATAAACAATCACTGGATCGATCGAAATCGATCCTCGAATACGGGTGATTGGTCTGTTAAACGTCCTGTTTCGGGACAGGTTTTTTCCCGAACTTTGGTTTGATTTACCGGACAACCTAGGGCTTTCTAAAAAAACCTAATTGAAGGGATATCTAGTCCTACAGGTTGTCTTCTAGGGGAGGAATCGGTTCTCGAATTGGTAGTCGGATGGGCGAGAAAAATTACGGAAAGGAGCCTGTCGAGCACCGCTACTACTGCTGGTTGCTGATCCCTTTGTTTCGCGCGATGGCTGACGGCCTCGCCGTCCGACGGTCGCGGACGGCGACGCACGTCGAGGTGGCTGGGCGCGCGCACTCGAGGTGGTGGCGTCGGTGGTTTGCATTAGGGTTTCGTGTTATGTGCTTCTCCTCTATTTTACTGTTACAATCGTATATATGCTCTCGGTTCAGGGTTCGTGGGCTCGGAAAGAGTTGTGGGGGATTTAATTGGTCATGTATGGGGGAAACTGTTGGAAAGGCTTGATGTTGGGCTGAGCTCGGTTTGGGCCGAGTTGTGGTGGGCTGGCTTTCATTTGGGGTTCTAACGGCTGGGCTGGGCCTATGAGCCTTGCTAGGCCGGGCTGCTACTGCTTTGAATTCTTTTTTTTTTCTATTTCATTTCTATTTGCAATAACCAAGGTATATATATATATATATACAAATACGTATACAATATACAAATACATATATATACATCTATGCAATATATTTATATATGCACACACGTATACACACACATTCACGTATACACCATATGTATATTTTATATATTTATACATATACATTCATAATATATTTAGAAATTATATTATCTAATATAATATATATATCCATACGTATACGCATATTTATATAGCACATATACATACGAATATTTATATATATACATATACATATATTATTTATATATATATACATACATATATATATACACACACAGATAACCAATAATAGTAGAATAGTATTTCATAATAACCTCATTATTATTGATAATAAATAATAATAACAATAATAATAATAATAATAATAATAATATAATAACAACATTAATAATAATATAATAAAATTTGATAAACCAAACAAAGCGTATATACCAATATGTACAGTCTAAAATCTCTAAAATATATGAGGGCCTATTTTATACAAAAGTTATTGAATAATACTAATAGTAATATTTATAATATTTAAATTACGAATACTTAGGGAATAATCATTAACCATTAAAATGAAATGCAATACCCTTATACCAAATTTCCATCAACACGATTGTCATTGGACGTATCGCATGTCTACATGGGCTTGGTCCGGTCCGGACCAACCTGGTACAACCGGAACTCCTAATGTCAAATATAAATAAATAATTTAAACTATTATAATGGTCATGTCACAACTTAGCATGGTTTTCCTAGTTAGGGCATCACTATGGCTCGGCCTTCCTTGGCGTGGCTAATACACTAGTCAAAGCACGTCACTGCACTATCTGTGCCATGATTTCTAATCACCTTGTACTCAATTCCTAACAATGACTAAAATCATCTACCGTAATAATAAACTAAATAATTATTTATAATAATCTAAAATCACCATTTAAATAAATAAATAAATAAAATATTTTAAAATTTCTGGGAAGGGAGCTACAAATCTACCCACCTTAAAATAATTTCGTCCTCGAAATTCTAACTCATAAATATGCCTATGATTCAAAAATAAAAGAATAAGTCCACTATTACCACAATCTCCTTAAATTTTAATTCCTCGAAATAATTTATATCCTCCTCCTAGCCATTTTGTAACTATAAATCCTTGAGGACTTCTACCCACCTTTGGTCACACTACTCCTCAAAACTAAAATCTTAAAATCTTCTAACTGGTTGCTAACAATCCTACCAACAATATCTAGGCATATGATATCTATAATCCGCTCCTATCTATCAAACGACCCAATATTTAATAAGCAATAATTTCATACAAGTAGCTAAGAAATATTGATAAACTCTAATAAGCATGACCATTCGTCACTCTACAATAGGAAGGACAGGAAGATAAGGAAGAATAATCGATAGTAAATATAAAATTTCAAGAGCGATAGGGAGTATCCAATGATGCAGATCGAAAGAAAATCTATGAACCAATGACCTATTTTGCTAGATTGGGCTACTCTAGTCCAGTCACTTGATAATTCAAAGAACCCTTCGTTTTCTAGAGGGCTTGCAATCCGTGCAATACAAAAGTTTCGTTATCGAAATTCTAAACAGGTTCCATAATGGAACAGGATTTGAGAAATTAAAATTGTGATCTTTTCCGTGGTTATTTAAACACACGAGCAAGGGATATAAATGCAATACAAGATCGTATCACGACTTCTAGGTAGATAGAATAAGGGTTACGGGTCACATTCTAAGAAATGGGGATACATAATAGATATAGGGGCCTATTTCAAATAGTTCGGTTTTATAGTCCAATTATAGTAGTGTGAATGGATGGATTTTACTTGGTCTTAAGGGATTTCCTAATTGGACATCAATCGTTGGTAGGATGAACCGTGGACTTCCATCTATATTGACTGGACAAGATCCCAATGATAAACTATTTCTACTAGGCTAGGGTAACCTAGAATAGGTTTCTACTCAAGTGGTTGAACTAGTTGTCAGTCAGATTGGTTAGCTAGGTCCCTAAAACCCTAAATGCGTCTTCCGTGACTTTTGTGTCTAAGTAGCACGAGAAGACACAATTGAATGGCATACTAGTGACATGTGCGTAGTGGGATTTAAGTAGATCACAACTATATATTGGGTCAAAGTTTTGAGTCGAAATTGAGTCTCTAGTTGTAGTCGGAAAGTATACTGGTATCATGGTAAGGGTTATAGCTAGTCCTTTCGTTCTGAAAATCGTACCATAAAAATATAGTACAAGAGGACGTGTTTGAGTGGGACATAATATATCTAGATGAAGGTGGACTCGTGTAGATCTTGCATATGAAATTTGTTGGAAGGTAACAGTTGGTCTCGTGCTCCGAATATTAATGACACGATCGGGGACACAAAATGATCTAAATGGAAAGTGGGAGTCCATGAGACACTAATTATCATCCTATTCGAAATCATTCTCCTCCATCGGTAATCCCCGTATATCCTAAAATTTTAGAAGGCTTACAGTCTACCCACCTTAGAAATAGGACATGGTCTTAGGAATAATGAGATTAGAAGAATTTCAAAGTCCGGCTACCGTACCTCGACTCCTGTTAGATAAGAATAAGGCACGACGTAACGGGATACGGTAGGTATAAGTCAAGCCAAGGATCGTTCCTCAATAAATGGAAACGAGTGTATACAAATGACACGTGGTCTATAAAATAGAATAACCTACTCGTCCGCATACCCGGGCAATGGTAACCTCTTGGTTCCGTGATTCAAGTATGATATGCTATCAGATACTCTACCTTATCTCGACTCCAGTGAATCTACGATCAAAGAGGACCACTAGCCATAGGTTTAGCAATATTCTATAACCTATATTTTCTTAGACTAATTTCAACTCTAGGGATCATGCCTCGCCAGTGCGCTGCTGGCTGCAGTGAATCCATAGTCTCCATACTTTAAATAAATAGTGACAGTGCGCTGCTGTCCTACCATTACGAGCTAACCAACATTCCTTCAACTATATCTGTACAAATTCCTAAGCTTCTAGAGATTCAAACAAGTTAACCATGAAATAGAGCGTAAGCATTTGTCCTATCAGTCACAACCCTTAAAATAAAGGATTGAACATGAGAGAAATATATGGGGACAAAAGAAATACAACATTCTAATATCTATTCCATGTGTACTCAACCACAGAGGAAAACTTTGAATCGAAACTAACTCAAGGTCCGTATATGGATAACATAATCATAAATTATATAAAATAATAATTCTTGGGCAAAATAGGAACTAAATAGGTAATTTGGGGCTAAGACATGAGGATGATGTCTAAGAGACAAGGATGAGGAATTGTACAATTTATCAATGTTAGGTTATTATTTCTATGAAGTCCTGTCTCACCAAGTGAATAATCTATCCACATTGGATCGTGTCGTCATATCAAGAGGTAATAGTGTACCTATGGGGATCTAACAACTATCAAAATTAATAACTCCTCATCTAAATTCAATGGTCTAGACTACCCATTGGTAAATTTGTATAGGGGACTCCTAGCCCTAGTCATTCACTTAAATTAAATTAATCATAATTCGTGAATGAGCATTTTCTGGTCGTAGGCTCGCAATAGTACGGCTAACTCAAGTACTATCACGAGTTCGCATGATTTGCGAAGACCGACCTGCATGGGCCACCACAAAAACTTGTCACGACCCGTACCCGTTTTTTTTATAAACGGATAAGAGACGTGTCCAAGCCAGCCTACGCTACAGTGTCGGCGGTAGAACGCTGTCACGGCCATGAAGATCAAAATCACAAATAATGCTCATTCACATAATTAATTTAATTTACAATGATCACAAGTTTTACATTTGTAGAAAAATATAAACTTGTACAAATAAATAAATGACTACAACTCAACTATCTAGCTAGTCTCTAGGCTTTTGTCTGCAAGTACTGTTTCGATTAACAAAATGCCTTGGAGGAATTGGCTTTTGAAAACAAAAACAAGAAGAAAAGAAAAGTACAGGAAGTACTAATTTGATTCTGGAAAAGTATTGCTATGGAAGTCTGATTCGTAAACGATCACTTTGTTCCTTGGACCATATGATGATGATGAAGATCACTGCTTGAAGTAGAACAATTTGGAAGAACTAATGCACCAGAAAGGTATCGACGCACTTGGGCACTGATGGCGAGACCGAATGCTTTCCTGCTTTGCTTCACTTTGTTCTGGAAAAAAAGTTGAAGAAGAATGCTCTAGAGGATCAAAATATCGAAGCTCTGATCTCTGTATTCTCTCATGTCCCTCTCTGTCTCTCTGTATGTGTGGTATGAGAAAAATGAGTCTATTTATAGACTGGGGCTTTCGTGCGTAAAAGAGTATCAACATCTGTCTTTACGCTAACAACTGCCCTCCACGATCAGAATCATCCTCTGTATGTGCTGACACGTGTCCCATCATTTCAGTAAGAATAGGATACATGTACACACGTTCTTCGAAATAGGTGGCATGAAGACCACGTAGGCACACCACGTTCCAGACTGGCCAGAACGAATCGGGCGTAAAAAGATGAGCGTAAACTAGCTCTGTCATGGGTTTCCAGCGTAAAGCGGTTATCGAATAACCTTGAGCGTAAAATGGCTCAAATAGACTTCACGTACACATTGTTTTTTATGAGCGTAAAGACTCATGTAAAACCCCGTGCGTAAAAGAAACCATTCAGTGAGCGTAAAGTAGCTCGATCTCTATAAACGACAACAATGGTCTTTGTATGAGACAAATTCCATTGAATTCTGTGGTAAATGCCATCATTGATATCTTCATGTCAAAGTCAGCTTTAAATGCGAGATTTAATGGCTTTTGTCCAGCGTGAAAGAGGCTGCTTCAGTCCTTGGCGTAAAATCACCGGTGTAGACCCAAGCGTAAAAAGATCAATCTGCTTAGGCGTAATACAATTAGCCTTGTCTTGGGCGTAAAGAAATTCCCTGCTCTGTTAGGCGTAAAGCAGGCCACTTATGACTGAGATGACTCCCTCATCGAAACACTTTTTACGCTCCTACAAGACCCCCTTCAAAGTTTTCAAATGTTCCAAAATTTGAAACACTTTGAACAAAAGCGTAAAAGTTGAGATTTGCTGAGCGCAAAATTCGGGATACGCAACAGTCGACCGCGTAAGAGCGGGGATATCCAACAGTCAGCGTAAAGTTCAAGAGAGAAAAATAATGTTGGTCAATACTTTAACCGTCACAATAAATTTTCTTCTTCGTAACTTTCAAATGTATCTTCATCTTCCCGAGTGAGCGGTTTCCAATGAGGAATGTAAAGAGTCTTTTTAATTTGTATAAATAAGGACAAACTCTTTACTCTTAATATTCATCCTCATAGTTGATATGGCGCCAAAGAAAGAGCCAATTGTGGAGAGTGCCTCGGTCACCAGGTTTAACTTCGAGATAGAGAATGAGCGAGCGCAAAATCTTCTAAAGTGCTTTGGGCTGACCCCAGCAGTCTTCAGTCGTGTTGATGGTGGTCCTTCAACTGCATACGAGGGACCGGGTGACGCAGAAGCATTCCTTTGTCTGATGCGTCGCTCTGGGATTCGTAGTATGCGTGAGTTGGGTACATCCCTTTGTCAATCCAAAGAATAGTAATATTTTGTGTACTGCGACTTTTATATGTAGGGATCCGCCCCCATCTTTTATAAATAAAATATTTGGTGTTTTAATCCCATCTATGAACGCGCATTTGTTTATGCACTTCTGTTGACTGCTTCCGTGATTGTTGATTCCCGAGAAACAAACCAACACGTGGTGTCTATTTTATGGTTACAAGATCCTTTAAATAAGATCTTCTTCCGAAATAGACTCATCTTAATAACTTCTTCAGTCTTTATAAATAGCCGAGAATGTTTCATGTATTCTCGTACTCGTCCTCCTGAAGATAGCTTTCTGCGATGTTGTTTTTCGAATAAGAAATGGCGGAGCTTTTCAACATTGTTCCTTTGCATGGCCGGTCATTAGGCGCAGATTCAGCCATCATTAGAGCCAAACCTTTCGACTCAAATGGCAAGTTCGATCGTAAGTAAATATCTGTCTTCGAGCGTAAGGCCTTGCTGAAGTACTGGCGTAAAAGCCGTGCTGAAGCACTTGGCGAAAAAAGCCTTGTTTGAAGCACTGGCGAAAAAAGCCGTGCTGAAGCACTGGCGTAAAAGCCTTGTTTGAAGCACTGGCGTAAAAAGCCTTGTTTGAAGTACTGGCGTAAAAAGCCGTGCTGAAGCACTGGTGTAAAAAGCCTTGTTTGAAGCACTGGCGTAAAAACCTTGCTATCTGTCTTTAGTTAGCGTTCAATACGCATTTGATGACACTTCTTCTTCTTTGTTTTCTGCAGAAACTTGGTTGAAGAGCTTTTTCAGAACTGGCATTGGTGATTTTGATGCTGTGAAGAGCGTTCTTCTGACACCGACATCAGGGAGCTCATGCGCTTTTGACGCGCAAATCAGACAACTCAGAACTCTTCGTGAGATAGAAGGGTCTTCCTCCGTTGGTAGGAAGAGCCTTTATACACGGAGAGTTGGATGGTGGAGTCAACTCTACCCCGAGAAATCGGGTAGTAGAGTTCCTTTCACGGCAGAACTAGGAATCGTATCCCAATGCTGGATACGTTCCTATCTTCCTTTGGGGTGCTGCCCCTAATCCACCAGTTGTATTGGCAGCAACACGCCTTCGGGCTGCCCTACTCTGGGGTTCTCCTCTCGTCTGAGAGATAAGACTAGAGTTTGTTTTCTGCTGTTCCGGTTACCACTGGGGCTCAGACAGTCAGGAACTGCCACCAACAACAAACCCGCCAAAGAAGATCAAAGAGGAAAATAGATCTATATTAGGTTATTGTTGTGGTGTAGAATGAAAATCCAAAATTTGTAATAGATTTTCATTGTAAAGAAAAGTCTAAGAAATATAATAGACTTTTTGATGATATGGGAATGAAATGATGATTCTTCTATGATCAATGATTTGTATCTATCTGGATGTAATATGGACATGATAGATAAATGAAATCTTATTTTCTGTTTTAGAGTATATGATACTATCAGAGGTAATATGGACATAATAGCATATATGAACTCAAAAGAAAATTAGATTGATATCTATGCAGAGGTCAAAAATAGAAGTGATAGATAGGAAAAAGGAAGTAGGTTTAATATTTATTCAGAGGTCATGGAAACATGATAAATAGCAAATCCCACCTTCTAATCAATTGATAAAATAGAAGGTATATATAAAATCTCTTTCCCAGAGACAAGAAATCAGCTTAACCAAATCTTGTTGGCTGGGGACTAAGGAGACAGATGTTGTAAGCGTAAATGTTAAGGCGGTGGAGGTTTCAGCGTGTTTCTTGGAAACAGAGGATGAATCAGCGTGTTTCTTGGGAACAGAAAGGACGATTCAAATTCCATAATTAAATGGATGAACCTAGTAATATGAACGAATGGGTCTTTTCGGAAATGAGAAGTTGTTTTCAATTTCAGAGACCAGTTCATTAATAATCCTCTTCTATAAATAGATGAGAACTCTCTGTAGCCTTTTCATTCCTATTTCTGCTCCTCAATTAAGAATGTCTTCTGAGGATGCACAGCAAAAGAATGAAGTCTCTAGGGACATTGAGGACGTCACTGAGACATGCCCCGCCGAGCCAATAACGACGAGCCCAACTGAAGTAGGCAACAGTTCTTCTACGCCCAAGTCGCCCCAGGACATTCTTGCTTTCCTAGTAGAGCCCGGGAAAACTCCTGAAGAAGAAGCATTGAGGATGGCTGTCTGCCAATTTTACGTGGGTTCAGGAAACGATGCCTTCTCTGCATTGGCTGACTATGTATTCAATAAGGAAGGGAGTGGCCCTCGTCCTTAATCATTTATTTTGAACAAAAATAATAAAAGAAGTTTTATTTTTGTCCTGTCTTTTTTTCTTTTTATACATAGTATTTCTTGAGAAATTTGCCATTGATCGGCAGCATGAGTAGATATCCATTGGGTTTTGACAACCGGTAAGCACCATTAGAGAACACGGACTCAATCACATACGGGCCTTCCTATTTTGCTTGGAACTTCCCTTTGCTCTTGTGAGTCATCACCATTGGCCTTCGGACAGCCAACACAAGTTCGCCAATTTTGAATACCCTCTCTTTGACTTTACGATTGAAAGTTCGAGATATACGGGCTTGATATAGCTCAATATGTTGTTGTGCTTGAAGACGCTTCTCGCCCAATCCTTCAAGTTCTTGGAGGCGTAAGCGATCATTATTCTCTGTAGTTAGCTTATTAGCAATAGGGATTCGGAGAGAAGGGATCTGGATTTCGAATGGGAGGACAGCTTCACAACCATAAACCAGTGAAAATGGTGTAAAGCCAGTAGGAGTCCGGACTGTCGTTCGGTATGCCCATAAACATTCTCCAAGCTTCTCATTCCAATCTCTTTTATTAGAAGAGACAAACTTTTTGAGAAGTTTGATGATCGTTTTGTTGAAGGCTTCAGCTAAACCATTAGCAGCCGGATTATAAGCCGTAGAAGCCAAATTTTGAATTCGGTTTTTGTCACAGAACCGATAAAATGCCTGGCTGGCAAACTGTGGTCCATTGTCATGAATTATTCATCGAGGAATCCCGAAACGATAAATGACATGATGTTTAATGAAGCTGACTACATTAGATGTCTTTACTTCAACAAGTGGAACTGCTTCTGCCCACTTTGAAAAGTAATCGGTTATAGCCAGTATAAACCGATGTCCTTTGACAGAAGGGGGGTTAATAGGACCAATAATGTCCATACCCCAAGCTTCGAAAGGCCAAGAGGCTGCTGTAGGATGTAGAAATTCAGAAGGTTGATGAATAAAATCTACATAAATCTGGCATGCTTTACATCTTCTGGCATAGTCTACAGCATCTGCTATCATGGAGGGCTAATAATACCCCATTCTTCGAATACGATCTTACAACTTTGGACCCGGTTGATGGGCACCACAGACACCATCATGAGCCTCACGCAATGTTTGTTTGGCTTCACTTTCTGAAAGACAACGCAGCAAGAGTCCGTCATATGAACGCTGATATAGCATATGCAAAGACGGATCATAATAGAATCGAAATGATCGTCTTTTAATTGATGCAGCTTCTTTAGGATCTTCAGGCAAAATTCCATGAACTGCATAATCAATGAATGGTGTTCTCCAATCTTTCTGCTGGGAACTTGCCTCTGTAACATAACTTTGTTCGATATGCAGATTATTCTTCACACAGAACAAATCTCGATCTAACAAAGTAATTGTATTTTGTCTTCGGATCGGGACAGCCAAATCTGTAGCTAAGCTGGCAAGAGCGTCAGCTTCTACATTCTGAGAACGTGGTACAAATTCAATGAAGAATCCTTTGAATGAAAGGATCAACTCGACTACCACCTGATGATAAGGGATGAGATCAGGATTTCTGACTTCATACGTCCCTCTAACTTGATTGACGATCAATTATGAATCTCCATAAGCTTCTAGGAATCCGATATCTAATTGTTTTGCTACTTGGAGACCAATCAATAGAGCATTATATTCTGCTATATTGTTAGAGCACGGCTCATTAAGAGAATAGGCACGGTATATAACCATTTTGTCAGGAGAAACCAAGACAATTCCTATCCCAGAGACAATATTGCCTTTAGGTCCCACTCGTGATGCTCCATCAAAATATAATTGCCATATGTTATTTTTCAAAGCCATGTTGCAATCTACTACTTCGTCTGGAATATCTTCATATAACTTCGAAGTTTCAGGTACATGATGAGCAGCTAAGAAATCAGCTAATGCTTGGCCCTTTACTGATTTTTGAGGCACATAGACCATGTCATAAGGAATGAGCAACATCGCCCAGGTAGCTAACCTGGAATTAAGAATGCTCGGTTTCCTCATCAATATCCGAATGGGATTTATTCTGGAGATGACATGAATAGTCTGTCCAGTGACATAGTGCCTTGTCTTTTGGACAGCAAAAACCAAAGCTAGACATTCCTTTTCTACAGGAGTATATATGTGTTCAGCTCCTACCATCGTTCTGCTCAGATAATATATTACTTGTTCATGACCCATGTCGCTTTTTTGGGCCAGAAGAGCGCCAAGTGAATGATCCAAGGCTCGAACGTACAGCAAAAATGGTCTTCCTATTACCGGAGGTACCAAAACAGGTAGGTTTATAAGATATTGTTTAATGTCATTGAAGGCATTTTGACATGCTTCGTCCCAGACGAAAGATACTCCTTTCTTTAATAGACGGGAG
Source organism: Iris pallida (assembly GCA_029216955.1). Classification (NCBI taxonomy): domain Eukaryota; kingdom Viridiplantae; phylum Streptophyta; class Magnoliopsida; order Asparagales; family Iridaceae; genus Iris; species Iris pallida. The sequence continues at coordinate 2,726,293 of JANAVB010013000.1, read as the reverse complement.
AAAGGTTGACATCTCCCGAAAAGATTAGATATAAATCTTCTAATATAAGCAATACGGCCCTGGAAGCCACGGAGCTCTTTCAGATTACGAGGAGGGCGTATTTCAAGAATTACTTTAACCTTATCAGGATCAACATGGATACCCTGAGAGGTAATGACAAATCCTAAAAACTTGCCACTGGAAACCCCTAAGAAAGATTTAGTAGGGTTCATTTTCAGTTGATGTTGGCGCATCAATTCAAATACTGTCTTCAAGTCTTGAATGTGATCATTCTTTGACCGACTTTTAACAGCAATGTCATCTACGTAGCATTCAACTATTTTCCGTAGATGTTCTTGAAAGATATTGCTCATAGCCCGTTGATATGTGGCACCGACGTTTTTAAGACCAAACGGCATAACCGTATAGCAGAAAACCCCAAGAGGTGTTCGAAAAGATGTATGCTTCTAATCTTCTAGATGCATCTTGATCTGGTTGTATCCTGAGAATCCGTCCATGAAAGACATACGTTCAAAATCGCATGTATTGTCTATTATAACATCAGTAATGGGAAGTAGAAATTCGTCCTTTGGACAAGCTGTATTAAGATCTCGGTAATCTATACAAACTCGAACTTTTTCGTTCTTCTTCATAACAGGAACGATATTGGCCACCCAATCAGGGTGTTGTTCTTCACGAACGAAACCACAAGTGATCAGCTTTTTGACTTCTGCTTCAATTGCATCCATCATATCTGGTCTAAAGTGCCGTTGCTGTTGTTTTACCGGTTTGATATTAGGCAAAATATTAAGTTTATGAGTAGCAACTTTAGGATCTAGTCCTGGCATATCCTCATAACTCCATACAAAGATGTCAATATAATCTTTGATAAGTTTTGTCAATTCTTCCTTTTTATCTTCAGAAAGATTCTTACTGATGAATATTGGTTTGGGCGTGATTCTATTTCCAACATCGATCTGGATAACCTCATCCTCTGTAGGTGGCTGTCGCTGTTCAAAACGAAGTTCCCATTGAGTATCCATCTGTTGAGCCCAAGGATCATTCTCAAATGGCTCTGATTCATCATCGGTTTAAACCATATTGACTGAGAATATCTGTCTGGATTCATCATATAAGGAATTTATGTTGTCTTTATATTGATGACTTTGATTATCAGAAGATAAAGTCATTTTCTCAATAAACTTGACAGCCATATACTCGAAAAGGAAATCTTCATTGATATCAAAGAGATGAGCAATATTTACATCATTTATAGTCTGATTACTACGCTTCGGATTAGTCAACGGTGGACCATCATCCGTCTTCTGCATAGAATTGCCAATATTGACGATCAATGGTGATTCTAGATCGTTCGTACCAGCAAAAATTTCTTCTTCAGGCTCAGGAGAAGAAAGTACCATATTACAGGATTTAGTCTTTCTTCCTTTAGCCTTCTTCTTATGAGGATTGTTATGAGGAATTTCAGAACCCAATCCAGCGGTAGAATTTTGATTTTGAATTTGTAAAGGAAGACGGATTCCTTTATCATGGTTCAAACCTTCGGCCTTTTGAAAGTCGTAACCCATCTTCTTCATGAGAATGACAGATTGCTGACTATACAAATGGATAGGTAGTGGACTTTGAACAGGCGTTTCAGCACAGGACGAGGAATGAATCTCTGTAACTACCGGAGAATGAAGTACAGATGTCTCTGTAGTTAAGGGAGAAGGAGGATTCGGGAAACGAGGAGAAATCCCTGTTGGAGCCTTTTCATAAGCAGCAAAGACTCATTGTGCCCGGTATAAAGGAACACTATTCATGGCTAGCCACTGCTGATGAGTAAGCTTGAGCTTGGTAGGAGGAGCTAGACTTGGAGGACAGATGTTTAGTCCTTTCAGTCTATCTTCCAGAGGGAGACCGTTCCATAGATGATCCAGATCATCAGGATCTGGAATAATATGAGAAATCATGTTGCAAGTTTTGACTTTCTTGCCTTTCTTGGATTCTGAAGTTTTACCTTCATTTTCCAGTTCAGGCACTAAGTCAGGATGTACCCACATGATTTTACCATTCTTCAATGTGAGAGGCAGCAATCCTGTATTTTCTTCTCTGGCAGACGGAATATTCACAATCTTCATCGTCGCCTTCGGAATCGGTATAATTCCATCTGGGACTTGCTGTGGAGGAAAATCCCCAAACTGAAGAGAAACCATATTGGTTGTCACCGTATGGTCATCATTGGTTAAAGCGATGGCGCCACCATTTATCAGCTCTTGTATCTTCTTTTTTCAAGACATAGCAAGCACTGGTAGGATGATTAATGTATCTATGATAGATACAATACTTGAGATTGTCAGTCAAATTCACCTCATTAGGCCTTTTTGGCTCTGGAATCTGAAGTTTACCACTTTTGACCAGACATTGGAATATCTCTGGGATATCGCTTTCGTCAAAGGAGTATTCTTCCTTTGGCCTGGAAGATTCTTGATTGCTTGATGTCGTCTTGCTCTTGGAAAGATTGACCATAAGAGTATCTTTTCCTTTCACATTACGATTGCCGGGATTATTGCCAGGATTATTTTTCTTCCCTTTATCTTCTGAAGCGAAAATTATCCCATGTTCGCGAGCCAACCTACCATTGGTCTCGGCAGAAACCGCTGCTATAATGAACGAAGCCCAATCTGTGAATTGGGAACCCGTGAAGACAGCGATGGATGGTCGCAGATTCATCTTGCATGTGTCAATCAACGCTGAATCTGGCATATATACCAGGAGGCATCTTTAGAGTAGCCTGTCGGAAGCGTTCAATGAATGTCCGAGTATCTTCTTTCTCCTTTTGTTTGATTTCTATCAAGGAGGACATGTTCATGTCCATACCTCCTTCATAGAAGCGGGAGAGGAACATTGCTTTGAATTCGTCAAAAGACGAAATAGAGTTATCAGGTAAGCTGCGATACCAGTCGTAAGCTGAACCCGTCAGACATCCGATGAACACTCGGGTGAGAAGAGCATCATTTTTCTGCAAGTGTACAGTCATAATATCAAAGTAATTGATATATTGACTGGGAGATGCTTTTCCATCGAACAAAACCATGGATTGTGGCTTGAACTTCGGTGGAAAGGGTATGTCATTCCAATGAGGAGGATAAGGTTGCTTAATCCTTAGCCTCTGGAGTTGATCTTTGTGCCTCAAAACTTCAAACTGTGCTTTAAGTTCACGCACTGCTTGAATGGCTTCACTGGTTTGAGGAAGCACATTTGACTGGGTAGTCGTTGGATGCACCATGACCCCCACTGGAGGTGGTATATCTTCTGGAATGATGGGATCCGGAGATACAGAATTTTGATTAGCAGCAGGCTCTTGAATGTTCAAAGGTATTTCAGCCCCTTGACTATCTTGAGTTTGTGCTGCTACTGGTGCCGGTGTCACTACTGTCGGTTGAGCAATTTGCTAATTCAAAATTATTTGATGCATGCTTTGCACCATGTTAAGCATATCCTTCAGTGATTGTTCAACAGCAGTGAGACGTTGTTCTGTATTAGCAGATGACGTCTCTGGCTCATCTCCAACAGCGTATGATTCAACCTCTCTTGAAGATACAGAAGGGTTTGTATAGAAGTACGAATCCATGCTATCGGTATCAGACTCAAAAGATTGAGTACCCCCAGCCTCTGAATCAGAGGTCTGCAATTGTCTTCGTCTTCTTGATCGAGTATTCTGATATACTCCTTCAAAGGAATCAAGAAGCCTGTTGAACTGTTGTTGACTTAGAGTTTGGGACGTGTTCCGTCTTGGACGTCGTCCTCTGTTAGTATGAGATGCCATGTTGACTGACACATGTGGCGACTCATGTTCTTGGTCTTCAGCTTGATATGGAGGTACATTGAAACTCAATCGATCAAAGACTGATCGTCTTGAAGCCGAACAACAACAGTTGATCACAACCTGGTGGTATTCACAAAGATGTTTTTCTTGGGGGAATGTCATCGGAGATTGTCTATTCTTACGCTTTTGCATTAGCAATTCGCGTATTACATTGGGGGTGGAAAAACGTTTAGTCCCTTGTGTATAAAGAAGATTACTGGCTGCATTCGCAGAACCAAATTGTACATTTCTACGCGTTTGGAATTGTGTGCGTAAATCTTGAGATTTAGCACGCAGGACTCCATTTTCCTGGCGTGTGATTTGCAAATTTGGTACCTTGCGTAAAGCAGTATAAGAAGGTTGTTGGTATAGAACAGAAGTTTTACCAACAATATTTTTACGCTGCGCACGTTTAGATACATTCACATTCGACATGTGAGCATCTTTGTGAATTTTATCTACACTGTCATAGACAGGAGATTTATCTTTACGCATGGAACGTAAAATCTTGTTATCTGCCACGTTACCAACGGGAGATTTTGTTTTACGCGAGGAGCGTAATTTATTTGGGCCTACCATGTCACCGACGGGAGACTGATTCTTACACCCAGAAGCACAAGCTTTAGAGTCTGCCCCATTACGAATGTGAGTCTCATTCTTATGAACTGAGCGTAAAATTTGGTTCTTACCCACTGAGCGTAAAACTTGATTTTTACGCGGTGGGTGTGAAACCTGGTTATCTTTACCGTTACAAACGGGAGACAAATCGTCACACTTCGAGTGCAACTTTGAAGTAGGGACTGCCTCGTTATGAACGGGAGCCCCTACGACAGGAGTGGGAAGAACCCCCTTGTCAACAGAAGCAGCAGAGAGATCAGAAATCACTTTAGATTTGGGAATCCAAACTTTTCGTGCTTTGCGAGACTTTTGAACATTGGAATGGCGAAAACCACCCCCAGTTCGGAGCATCTCTTCATAGGCAGTCTGGTCGAAGTGTACCACCAGAGTCTTCTTGGTCGAACCGACCGAAACATCATCATATTGAGCAATCGCCTCCTCGTCAGAGGAGAATGTCGTCCCCAGCAGAGTCGCCATTTTTGTTTCGATTAACAAAATGCCTTGGAGGAATTGGCTTTTGAAAACAAAAACAAGAAGAAAAGAAAAGTACAGGGAGTACTAATTTGATTCTGGGAAAGTATTGCTATGGAAGTCTGATTCGTAAACGATCACTTTGTTCCTTGGACCATATGATGATGATGAAGATCACTGCTTGAAGTAGAACAATTTGGAAGAACTAATGCACCAGAAAGGTATCGACACACTTGGGCACTGATGGCGAGGCCGAATGCTTTCCTGCTTTGCTTCACTTTGTTCTGGAAGAAAAGTTGAAGAAGAATGCTCTAGAGGATCAAAATCTCGAAGCTCTGATCTCTGTATTCTCTCATGTCCCTCTCTGTCTCTCTGTGTGTGTGGTATAAGAAAAATGAGTCTATTTATAGACTGGGCTTTCGTGCGTAAAAGAGTATCAACATCTGTCTTTACGCTAACAACTGCCCTCCACGATCAGAATCATCCTCTGTATGTGCTGACACGTGTCCCATCATTTCAGTAAGAATAGGATACATGTACACACGTTCTTCGAAATAGGTGGCATGAAGACCACGTAGGTACACCACGTTCCAGACTGGCCAGAACGAATCGGGCGTAAAAAGATGAGCGTAAACTAGCTCTGTCATGGGTTTCCAGCGTAAAGCGGTTATCGAATAACCTTGAGCGTAAAATGGCTCAAATAGACTTCACGCACACATTGTTTTTTATGAGCGTAAAGACTCATGTAAAACCCCGTGCGTAAAAGAAACCATTCAGTGAGCGTAAAGTAGCTCGATCTCTATAAACGACAACAATGGTCTTTGTATGAGACAAATTCCATTGAATTCTGTGGTAAATGCCATCATTGATATCTTCATGTCAAAGTCAGCTTTAAATGCGAGATTTGATGGCTTTTGTCCAGCGTGAAAGAGGCTGCTTCAGTCCTTGGCGTAAAATCATCGGTGTAGACCCAAGCGTAAAAAGATCAATCTGCTTAGGCGTAATACAATTAGCCTTGTCTTGGGCGTAAAGAAATTCCCTGCTCTGTTAGGCGTAAAGCGGGCCACTTATGACTGAGATGACTCCCTCATCGAAACACTTTTTACGCTCCTACAAGTACCCTCATATCTCCTCTGCTAAGTGAATCTACGGTTTACCTGAAAAATATGGTTTCCAGTCAGGAATGGAACGAGCACAATTCACTGAATACAATTTCAAACAAAGAAAATGACTATAAAACAAAGGTTAGACATCAATCAAGAGTTTTGAAAATAAACAGTAAATACGGAAAACCAATAGCAATAAATAGATACAAAATACTTTCCCCAACTGTTAGAAGTACCGTTGATATGTGATCGATCTGGGGCACTACACCGCACGGTCTACGAGGTCTACTTGCAAGAAAATAAGCAATGTCTACGAGGTCTACTTGCAGAAAATAAACAATGTCTACGAGGTCTACTTGCAGAAAATAAACACTGTCTACGAGTTCTACTTGCAGAAAATAAATAATGTCTACGAGGTCTACTTGCAGAAAATAAACAATGTCTACGAGGTCTACTTGCAGAAAATAAACACGGTCTACGAGGTCTATTGCATGAAAATAAACACGGTCTACGGTCGGATCACACATCCTTGGTACTTCTCATTCCCGACTCAACAATTTATAATAGAGTATAAAAATCACATAACCAATGACTAATCAATGAAATATAGTAAAGATCAATATCGAAATGCAGACAATAAACTGTACTCGCCTGTGGTCCTGTGCTGGTGTAACCGATAAATCTGAACCACTCAGAAAGCCACAATAGTCAAAACTCGTACAACAGTCTCCGAAAGCTGAAATAAACATTACCAATGTTCTTAGAATAGTCAAATTAGCTAGGATTGCCCATCCTTAAGTCCAATTCTGGACACAGGGGCAAAACGATAATTTCGGATCAAAATGGTATCCGCCGTTGGACCCACTTTGCACCAAAAAGCGTGCCAGAGTCAACGGTCTCTAAAGTCGTCAAACTACATGTCTAGAGATCCAGTTTTCCGATACAAACCCAACCGTATGTCCAAAGTTGGATTTCGGCGGGCCGTGCACAAAATCGCCCGTCGAGTGGGACCGTGGGGCCCGCCAAATGACGTACGATTCAACTGTCTCAGAATTAGACCAAACTTGGCATACAGGACCAGAAAAATGATACGGTCTTGTTGGCACAAGTTTTGTCTCGATCTGACGAGCGTGCACAAAGTAATTGGAAAATTTGCACAGAGGCCGATACGGAGAATTTCGACGGATACGCATCAAATTTGTCGCGCACACGCAACCAATTTGAATTCTGCCAAAGCCCACACGACCACGAAACCGTTACGCACCTTTCGATACTTTCGGTTTGCGACCACGTTGCCCGGTTTGGTGGGACGCACGTCGTGTGGATGAATTTTCATGTTTTTAAAACAGGTTTTCGTCAAAGTTCGGGATTCGATTTCTCGACATGTAGTTAATGGTTTTGGCTTCTGTAAAAACTTTTGTGAAGGCCTATAGGTCTTCTAAACATATGTTCAAGTGGAATTTATAAACAGTCACTGGATCGATCGGAATCGATCCTCGAATACGGGTGATTGGTCTGTTAAACGTCCTATTTCGGGACAGGTTTTTCCCGAACTTCGGTTCGATTTACCGGACAACCTAGGGCTTTCTAATAAAAACTAATTGAAGGGATATCTAGTCCTACAAGTTGTCTTTCTAGAGGAGGAATCGATTCTCGAATTGGTAGTCGGATGGGCGAAAAAAATTACCGAAAAAGAGCCTGTCGAGCACCGCTACTACTGCTGGTTGCTGATCCCTTTGTTTCGCGCGGTGGCCGACGGCCTCGCCGTCCGACGGTCACGGCGATGGCGACGCACGTTGAGGGTGGCTGGGGCGCGCGCACTCGAGGTGGTGGCGTCGGTGGTTTGCATTAGGGTTTCATGTTATGCGATGCTTCTCCTCTGTTTCGCACTGTTACAATCGTATATATGCTCTCGGTTCAGGGGTTCGTGGGCTCGGAAAGAGTTGTGGGGGAGTTTAGTTGGTCCTGTACGGGGGAAAATGTTGGGAAGGCTTGGCTGTTGGGCTGAGCTCGGTTTGGGCCGAGTTGTGGTGGGCTGGCTTTCATTTGGGGTTCTAACGGCTGGGCTGGGCCTGTGAGCCTTGCTAGGCCGGGCTGCTACTGCTTTGAATTTTATTTTTTTTCTATTTATTTCTATTTGCAATAACCAAGGTATATATATATATATATATATATATATATATATATATATATATATATATATATATATATATATATATATATATAAGTTGGGATGTGGGTATGGCTTGCAATGGAAGGAGCCCCCCTGCTCCTTGGGGTTCCCCCCGGTCACGGCCCGTGGCCGGCCGGCCCCAGGCACCACCGCCTTCGCCGGGCTGCTCCCGCCACCCCCAGCCATCCCGGCTTCTTCGGTCGGCCTGGCTCCATCAGCCCCCTGATCGGCGCCTGCGTGGCGTGCGACGACACTGCCCCCCTCTTCCCCTCTCCTCCTCGCAGCCGCCGCCGTCTTCGGAGGCGTCGGAATCGTCGCTCCAGGCGCCCTCAGCCATCTCAGGCTCCGTCTCTCCTCGGACCGCCGCCCGTCGTCTTCGGTGTCGCGTCGCTTCCGGCCGCCGATCCAGCCGGCGCGCCGCCCCTACTCCAGATCGCGACCCCCCCTCCGTCCCCCCATCTCCGCTTTGTCTCTCGGGGCCCCCGTCCGCGGCCGCCCCGATTGAGGCCCCCCCCGCCCCCCTCCAGACGAGGCCTCCCTCGGTTCCTCCGGCTTCCGTCCCGTCAGGTCCTCCCTCTCCGGATCCCCCTTCCCAGGTGCTCGCCTCCCCGGCTGCGGCCACTCTCCCTCCCGCCGCGCCCCCTCCCGATTCCGCCGCGGGCTCCCCCTCTCCGCCTCCCCTTCCCCACGCCGTTGCTGAGCCCTCCGCCTCGCACGATGCTTACTGGCAAGTTCCTGGCTCCGACCAGTGGTACTGGATCCCCTTCCACCCTCAGGCGGATGCGATCTTCCTCGCCCTGGGCCTGAGGCGCCACCCCTTGCGCTAGGGATCTTCCCCCCCCGGCTTCTCCGGCGGGGTCTCCCTTCCGCTGCGGTTCCCGCCGCCGGGTCGTCCTCCCTTCCTTCGTCTGGACGTGCGGCTCCCTCTTCCGTCTGGGCTCTCGCTCCCCCTCCCCGCCGGGTCACGTGACCACCCCAGGAGCTGCTCCTCCCTAGCGCCGTCGCTTGCGCCCCCCGGGCGCCGGCCTCCTCCTGCGCTTTGGATCTCACCGTGGCCTCCCGGATTTCCTCCTCTGTCGCAGCCCTTCCCCGGGCTTTGCGCCGCCCTTCCTCGGTCCGGGCTCCCAGAATTCCCCTCCAGTCGTGGCCCTCCCCCTCCTCCCCTCCGCCCAGCTCGTCGTCTTCGTCGGGGACGCGCGTTAGTTCTCCGCCTTTCTCCCCCTTCCGGCGCTCCCGCTGTGCGCGTTCTTCCTCCGCCGCTGCGTACCTGTCCGCCGTGGCCGCCCAGGCCAGCTCTGCCCTATCTCCCGCTAGATGCGCGCGGGATTCCCGAGGCTTCTCCTCGGGCCGGGTCCCTTGACCCCCACGTGGCGCGCGTGGGCGCCGTGCCCCCACTTTCTCCTCCGGCTCCCCCCCTCGCGGTCGAGCCGTTCCTCCGGGGTCGAATCCCCCTCTCCTTGCTCCTCCGGTCCGTCCTCCGCCGAGGCTCCCCGCCGTGGAGCCACCCCCGGCGTCGTTCCCCCCTCCTCGGTGGCAGCGCGGGGGGATTCCAGAGCCCCCTCGAGACGCGCCCTTCTCCCTCGGGCCCAACGCCCGGTCCAGTCTCCTCGGGCCTCGCGCGGGTTGCCACGTGCCCCCCCTCTCGGGACTGGTGCGGGTTTTGATTTTCAAATTCCCGTTTTGTTGTGGGCTGCCACGTGCCCCCCCTGGGGGCTGGGTGCGGGTTTTGGTTTTCCAATTTTAGTTTTTGCCGTGGGCTTTTGTGTGGGCCGGCTGTTCAGTGTCTGTTTCCTTTGTGGTGTTTTTTCAGATTCAATAAATATATATATATATATATATATATATATATATATATATATATATATATATATATATATATATACAAATATACAAATAATCGTATACAAATATACAAATACATACATATATATACATCTATGCAATATATTTATATATGCACACACGTATACACACACATTCACGTATACACCATATGTATATTTTATATATTTATACATATACATTCATATATATATTTAGAAATTATATATATCTATATATCTAATATAATATATATATCCATACGTATATACGCATATTTATATATGCACATATACATACGAATATTTATATATATACATATACATATATATATATATATATATATATATATATATATATATATATATATATATATATATATATATATATATATATATATATATATATATATATATATATATATATATATATACATATATATATATATACACACAGATAACCAATAATAGTAGAATAGTATTATTTCATAATAACCTCATTATTATTGATAATAAAATAATAATAACAATAATAATAATAATAATAATAATAATAATAATAATAATAATAATAATAATAATAATAATAACAATAATAATAATAATAACATTAATAATAATAATAATAACGAAATTTGGTAAACCAAATAAAGGCGTATATACCAATATGTACAGTCTAAAATCTCCAAAATATACGAGGGCCTATTTTATACAAAAGTTACTGAATAATACTAATAGTAATATTTAAATTACGAATACTTAGGGAATAATCATTAACCATTAAAATGAAATGCGATACCCTTATACCAAATTTCCATCAACACGATTGTCATTGGACGTACCGCATGTCTACATGGGCTTGGTCCGGTCCGGACCAACCTGGTACAACCAGAACTCCTAATGTCAAATAATATTAATAATAAATAATTTAAACTATTTATAATGGTCATGTCACAACTTAGCATGGTTTTCCTAGTTAGGGCATCACTATGGCTCGACCTTCCTTGGCGTGGCTAATACACTAGTCAAAGCACGTCACTGCACTATCCGTGCCATGATTTCTAATCATCTTGTACTCAATTCCTAACAATGACTAAAATCATCTTCCGTAATAATAAACTAAATAATTATTTATAATAATCTAAAATCACCATTTAAATAAAATAAATAAAATAAAATATTTTAAAATTTTCGGGAAGGGGAGCTACATGTTTCTTGCTTTTATCTTTCCTTAGTTTATGTGATTGAGCGAGATTGATGAATGTTGAGACATGATGACTATTGAGGTTTATAATAGCAGACTACCGTTTGTGAAACCCAAAATTTTCTAGAATAATTAATTGTTAGATCTGTAGCGTAATTCTAGCCTTATTATTATTATTATTATTATTATTACTGGATTGAAATTATTTTTCAAAATAATAAACGATATGGTTTTGTTTGCCGACCCGATTCCGGTCCAAGTTCGAACCCGTTCCCAATTAGTTCACTCAATTAATAAATTGGTTTCGTGTATGTATATATATAATTACGTATTTATACAAGAGGAAGAAAAAAAATATAAAACAAACCCTATCCTACCTAAACCCGACCCGAAACCAAAACCCGCGCCCGACCCGGTCCCCAAGACCTGGCCGAACCCCCACGATCTGGACAGCACCCCCTTATTTCTTTCCCCCTCTCACTCACCACCACTCATTCCACTCACCATTTCCCTTTAAACTTTTACTCTACCACTCTTTTCCTCACAACTCATATCATTTCAAGAAAACCTCCTAACTTTCTCTTCCCGAGCTCCTCTCCGGAGCCCTAGCCGAGCTCCCTCCGGCGTTCACCGCTCCCCGATCTCCGCCCGGCGCCACCCTCTCGGCTTCGCCACCAGCGCCTCGGCGCAACCCCGGCCGCCGCTCCCCGTGCCCGCCCCCTCTTCCCGAGCTCCTCTCCGGCCGATTCTGCGGCTGTCCGCGCCCGACCCAGCCGCACGCGCTCTCCAGCGTCGCCCCGACCCGACCCCACCCCGGCCAGCCCAGGCCGAGCGTTCAGCCCGCGCGCGCCCCGCTGTTCCGACAGCGCTGTCCAGCGTTGTTCCGTGGTTTCCGTGTTTTTTGTGTTTTTCGTGGTTTCCGTGGTTTCGGCGATTCCCGTGTCTCCGACCTGCTGTTCCGGCGATTTCTGCTGCTGTTCGCGGGTTTGGGACTTTTCCGAGTCCGTGGGAATGTGGTTTTCTTTTCCTATTATCATCTGAGAGCTCTAGCCGAGCAACCCAAGGATATCTCGTGTCCCTGTGTCCCTACTTTAGTGTCGATAATGATACGGTTCCCAATCCCGTTACGGGATTCGGTTTAGGCGATTGTAGTTTCAAAATTTTCGAATCCCATTTCAGAATGATTCGTTCGTTTTGTTTTGGTTCTGTGGCTTTCGGTTTCCCGAACTTTATTTCGGGATTTCTGAATTTATTTCGGGAGTATTCTGTGGCTTTGGCTATATATAATTGTGATGTGTTTTCGGGTTGGATATTTACTTTTGGAGGGATTTTTGGTGTTCCCTGGTTTGGGGACAGTCATTGATGTTGGGTTAGTATTTTTCCAGGATTGGGTTGTCCCAAATACAGAGGAGATGCTGCCCAAATTTTCGGTAAAATATTTTTTTAAAGGGATTTTCGTATAAAATTAGCAATTTGAGTAAAACCTATTTTCAAAGGAAAATCGGTCTTTGTAAAATAATTTATAGATTGGATTTGCTGGTTTTTGGATTTTATGGATTTTTGTATCACCAGTTAGGCGACGACCATATCGGTCGAATGAGCCTCGGCAAAGCGCAAACGCTACAGGGTTCCTGTACGTTGAGGCGCTAGCCAGCAACATGACATTTGGACCAAGTCTGAGACGCATTTTATAACTATATTTATGTTTATAATTATTTTTAGAATGGGTTACTGCTCTTAGTATTTATGGTGCAGGGCCTCGGCCTACTGTTTGGACCGTTCGCGACACTCAGAGCTCGCCCTAGAAATTAATTAATTTATGTAAAAATTTGTAAAGGGCATAAGCCCAGTTTTCTATTTTATTTCGTTGTGGCCTGTATTGTGTAGTTTAGGTTTTTACTTTCTTTTCTGAGTTGGTTTTCGTTATTAGATGCGTAATTATAATTTAGGTATTAATTATTTTGTATAAAATTAATAAGGTTTTTTACGATAAATTAACTTGAATAAAATATTGGTAAGTTAACGAAGTCCATGTTTTATCACTAAAAGGAAAATGTATTTTTATACATATGATATAAAAATATAAAGTTTTGCAAATTAACCGGTAACGACTAATTTTTTCCAAGTAAATTAGAAATCAGATATCCAACTAATTGACAACGCACGTAGCATGCGACGTTAAAGCGTTACAGAAGATTAACTAAATAATCTAAAATATGGCTAGGGTCTACTTCTAGAGATTGTAACTAGCACACCTAGAATGGTTTTATTATGATTCTAAGTCAAGTTCTCAACTGTAGGATCTCGGAGACGAACTTGACATCATCCTCGGTACCGACTTTCCCGATCTAGTCAATTAACAGAGGCAAGTTACGGTTGTTTTCTTGTATTTTATTTAGTAATTGTCAAGCTGCATGTTTAAACCACATTGCTACACGAAACCCTCTCCTAGGGTTCAGATATTGATTGATATTGATTGTGGGGATTGGGGAAATAGTGTAACGTTTATGGCCAATATCCTTCATATTGCATATTGTGCGGGCTTGCCTCTCTTACACACGGGGATAAGCCGTATCGCGTCGCTAGGACGCTATTGTATAACCCAAGCCGGTCATAGACGATTACACATTCAAATCATATTATTTTCAATTGTTAAAATACTGGAAAATATTGTTTCAACTGTTTAGCCTGCACTTTTCCATTATTACTTGAAATATGAGATACATATTCGTAATTGCTCCCTCCTGACTGGAGACAATATTTTTAGGTGACATTGAGGATGCTGAGCTATTGTACAATAGCTACTATGACCCGATTTTGTACCGTGTGGTGTTGCCGGAGTCCCCCTTGGAGGACGCAGGACCTGAGGCCGACGAGCCGACCACTTAGCTAGTCGTTTCTAGTTTTCTAGTTTTGTTGTTTTGGAGTTTTGTTAATTTGAATTCAGCATTTTATTTCAGTTCTTTCATTTCCAGTTGTACTTTTCAATTATTGAATAAAAGTTTTAAAATTTTCGTATATTCGAGTTGTAACAAATATATAGATGTTGTTGTGAAATACCTGCATATAGAACAGCTTACTGCCGCCGTCTCACAATGGTACAGGCTGGGCATGATCCGGTTCGACCCAATAATTTGGGATCGGGTCGTGACATGTTTTTAGTAGTGGCCCATGCAGGTCCAGAAACAACAATTTAGGAAAATATACCTAGAAACAATTAGAACACTAGAACATTGATTTGTCACGACATAGGTCCGAATTATATACATATATAAATATTTTTGTTTGATTATAGACGGGTAGAAAACCTTGCTTATGTATTGCATCCTAAACCTTTCAGAGTATGGCCAAAGGAAAGACCACCCGTTCCGGCCCTGCTGAAGATGAGGTGTCATCTACCAATCACACCCCACCTCCTTAAGCACACCGGGACCCACCTTCCTTGCAGCTGACTGACCGTCTCCATGCTGTACCAGCACCCCGTCCCGTTTACGCTACTACAGCGCAAACGGCAGAACCTGCACTTTCCCGGACTGAGCCGCAGTCCCCTGCGGTAGTGCCCGCACCAGTTACCCCGCCAGTACTGGTGGACCCCACCGAGCTCGTAGGTCTGCTACGAGGAGTACTGGAGTCCCAGAGAGCCCAAGCTGAAGCTCATCGCAACCAGACCGCGGCCCAAGCTAAAGCCCATTGCGAGCAGACCGCAATCATGAGAGAAGGCATGGAGAATGCCCACAACGTGGCTATGGCTGCCCTTGAGAGAGGAGGAACAACTTCATCGGAGCCACGACCTGCCAAGGTAAACATAAATCCAGGAGTTAATTTATGCATCATTAAGGTCATACATTTGATAAGAGACATTATTATGTGAAGGTCGGATATATAGAGAGTTTCAAGAAGCAGGGCCCTCGACCTTTCAAAGGAACCGAGAGAATCATCTACGCCGACGAATGGCTCGACAGCATGGAGCGTCTCTTGAGCGTCGCTCGACTCCCAGAGGACCTCAAGACCGAAGCAGTAGGACTCCAGCTGCAAGATGTGGCAAGCACCTGGTACCGGAATGAACCCCGACTCCAGGACAAGCAGCTTGATTGGGACACCTTCAAGAGGCTGTTTCGCAGGAAGTTCTTCCCAACATCAGAGTTGTGGGAGATGGAAAGACAGTTCCAGGATCTGAAGTAAGGGAACATAACGGTTAGAGAGTATGCGACAGAGTTCGGCCGACTTAGCCGCTTTGCCAAGAACTTGGTTGCTGACCCCAATGATCGTGCTGAGAGATTCAGATATGGACTAAGGAAAGAAATTCGTACCCCTGTGATCGTAGGCGGCGCCAAGACATACGAGAAGATTCTGATACGAGCTTAGGACATGGAGAAGAGCCAGCCTTCTCGTTCAAAAAGGGAGTATCCTAGAACTAGCAACTTCCAGGGTAACCAGAAGAGGCCCAACAACAACAACAACAGGCCTTCGCACCACCAGCAGCAGCACCATCAGGCAAGGACCAGTGACAGAATGCCTCAGAAGCAGATCCCTGTCTGCGACTACTGCAAGAGGCCAGGACATCAGGCGAACATCTGCAGGAAGAAACTGGGACACTGCCTAGTTTGTGGGTCTGCCACCCACCAAGTGAGGGACTGCCCCACAGCATTCAACCGGACCAGAGCAACTTAGCAAAGAGCTCCTCTACCCACTCAGTAACAACGGTTCGAGCAACATCAGCAGAAGATCGGGCGAGCTTTTGCCCTAGCAGCAGACGAGCAAGAACCAGAGCAGGAATCCACCGCTGATGTCATCACAGGTTCCATTTATGTGTTTTCACATCATGCTCTAGCATTATTTGATTAGGGTGTATCACACAGTTTCATATCATCAAAGTTTATTTCTGTACACCACCTAGATACGGGACTTAGCAAGATGATAAGTAGAGTTATGACCGGTGGTGGACCCATACCCATCACCGAGACTTGTAACTGCCCCATAACTATCTCAGGCCACAAATTATTAACACCCTTACTTGTGATGCCCTTGCCCAACTATGATGTAGTCCTAGGGATGGACTGGTTAAGTGAGCAGCATGCGCTGATAGATTGTCACAGAGGATGTGTAATCTTCAGTCCACCAGGAGAACCGGAGTTTGAAATCTCTCGAGCTCTGAAAGACATGAAGAGTGTTACCTACTCCTCTATCACCGAGGAACCCGGGCCTCCTCACCCTATCATAGCGGAATTCATGGACGTCTTTCCAGATAGTCTTCCAGGATTGCCGCCAGATCGAGGTGTGGAATTTACCATCGATCTAGTACCAGGCTCTTCCCCTATTTCTCGGGGATGCTACAGAGTCAACCCTAAGGAGACAAAGGAGATGAAGGACCAGATTGACGAACTGAAGGCCCAGGGATTTATCAGAGACGGGACTTCACCCTGGGGAGCACCAGTTCTGTTCGTGTCCAAGAATGATGGAACAGTGCGGATGTGCATTGACTACCGGGCGCTGAACAACATCACCATCAAGAACAAGTACCCTCTGTCCCGGATCGACGACCAGTTTGATCAATTGAATGGGGCTAAGGTATTTTCGAAGATAGATCTCAGGTCTGGCTACCATCAAATCAAGGTCAGGAAGGAGGATATTCCAAAGACGGCATTCAACACCAAATATGGACAGTATAAATTTTTGGTCATGCCGTTTGGACTGACGAATGCCCCTGCAGTATTCATGAACCTTATGAACAAGGTCTTCCATGAATACCTGGATCAGTTTGTTGTTGTCTTCATCGATGACATACTGATCTACTCGAAGACTGAAGAAGAGCATGAAGAGCACCTGAGGAAAGTTCTGGGAACTTTAAGGAGGGAGAAGCTCTATGGTAAGCTATCTAAATGTGAATTCTTCTTAGATATGGATTTTCTTGGCCATGTTGTCACAGGAGAAGGAATTTCGGTAGATCCAATGAAGATAGCTGCTATTGAGAAGTGGACTGCACCAAAGTTCAGTTGCAAAAATCAGAAACTTTTTGGGTTTAGCTGGCTACTACCGAAAATTTGTGAAGGATTTCTCCAGGATTGCTGAGCCGATGACGAAGCTTACCAGGAAGAACGAAGAATTTGTTTGGTCGGAAGCTTGCCAGTCAGCATTTGAAGAACTGAAGAAGAGGCTTACAACGGCGCCGATACTTGCGCTACCCTCAGGTACCGGCGGTTTATCAATTTATAGTGATACTTCCGATAAGGAATTGGGTTGCGTTCTTCAACAACACGGAAAAGTAATTGCTTACGCATCCAGGCAATTACGGACTCATGAGAAGAACTATCCCACGCATGATTTGGAGCTTGCAGTGGTGATATTTGTATTGAAGCTGTGGAAGCACTACCTTTATGAAGAGAGAGTGGAAATATTTACAGACTACAAAAGTCTTAAATATGTTTTCACTCAGAAGGAGCTGAACATGCGACAGAGACGATGGCTGGAGCTGATGAAGGATTTCGACATCAACCTGCAGTATCATCCGGGTAAGGCTAATATTGTTGCAGATGCACTTAGTCGATACCCGATGGCAATGTTCTTAACCAAGGAGCGTCATCTGCTGGAGGAGAAGCCATTATACCAGGAGCTGATTCATCAATGATGCAGTTGCAAGTGCGTTCAAGTCTAATGGACAGAGTTAAGGAGGCACAATTCCAAGACGAGACGCTTTACAAACTCAGAGATCAAGTGCTAGCAGGAACACTTGAAGGATTCTCAATCGCCAGCAATGGAGCACTGAAGCATGGTACGAGGCTTTGCGTACCAACTGGAGAACTGAGGAACGAGCTGATGCAAGAAGCGCACCAGTCGCAGTATTCCATACATCCAGGAGCCAACAAAATGTATCGGGATATGCGTACTATAGTGTGGTGGTACAGAATGAAGAAGGACGTATCCAGGTATGTAGCTAGATGCTTAATTTGTCAACATGTGAAAGTTAGCAGACAGAGACCAGCAGGACTATTGCAGCCGCTAGACATCCCTGAGTGGAAATGGAAGCACATAACAATGGACTTTGTGTCGGGACTGCCTCGATCCCAAGGAGGGAAGGATGCCATTTGGGTTATCGTGGACCGACTGACGAAGTCAGCCCACTTTATTCCTTTCAAGGTGGGTCTATCTACTGAGAAGTTGGCGGCACTGTACATGCGTCATATCTACCAGATTCATGGAGTTCCGGTAAGTATCGTATCTGACAGGGATACCAGGTTCACGTCTCACTTCTGGAAGAGCTTGCACGACAGTTTGGGAACGCAACTGAAGTTCAGCACCGCCTACCATCCCCAGACTGACGGACAATCGGAGAGAACAATCCAGACGCTAGAAGATATGCTGAGATCTTGCATCTTAGAATTTGGAGGGTCTTGGGAAGACCATTTGCACTTGTTGGAGTTCTCTTACAACAACAACTACCAAGCTAGCATCGGTATGACTCCGTTCGAGGCACTTTATGGACGTCGTTGCCGCACTCCACTTGCTTGGGACGACGTAGGAGAAAGGGTATTGCTTGGACCGAAGATGGTGACCGATGCAGCAGAGAAGGTAAAGATGATCAGAGGCAAGCTCAGGATTGTCCAGGACAGACAGAAGCATTGGGCCGATAGCAGCCGACGGCCGTTGGAGTTTAAAGAAGGTGACAGTGTGTTCGTGAAGATCTCCCCTACCCGAGGAACCATCCATTTTGGCAGAGCAGGAAAGCTAAGCCCTAGGTATATTGGTCCTTTTGAAGTACTTAACAGGATTGGAGAAGTGGCTTATCGGGTGGCTCTACCCCCAAGTCTCGAAGGCGTCCACAACGTCTTCTACGTTTCACAGCTGAGACGCTACATCCCAGACCCAAGCCACATTTTGGACCATTCGGAGCTAGAAATTGGACCCAACCTCACAGTGCCAGAGAAGCCAGTGGCAATATTGGACAGAGGAGAAAAGAGAACCAGGAATTCTGTGACGCCAATAGTCAGAGTTATGTGGCGGCACAACTCACCAGGCGAGTCTACCTAGGAGCGAGAAGACAATATGCGGGAGCAGTATCCGTATCTGTTTGAAACTTGAGGTAACCCCTAACCCTGCCTTTAAATTTCGAGGACAAAATTCTCTAAGGAGGGAAGGTTGTGAAACCCAAAATTTTCTAGAATAATTAATTGTTAGATCTGTAGCGTAATTCTAGCCTTATTATTATTATTATTATTATTGCTAGATTGAAATTATTTTTCAAAATAATAAACGACATGGTTTTGTTTGCCGACCCGAGCCCGGTCCAAGTTCGAACCCGTTCCCAATTAGGTTCACTCAATTAATAAATTGGTTTCGTGTATGTATATATATAATTACGTATTTATACAAGAGGAAGAAAAAAAATATAAAACAAACCCTATCCTACCCGACCCGACCCGAAACCAAAACCCGCGCCCGACCCGGTCCCCAAGACCTGGCCTAACCCCCACGATTTGGACAACACCCCCTTATTTCTTTCCCCCTCTCACTCACCACCACTCATTCCACTCACCATTTCCCTTTAAAACTTTCACTCTACCACTCTCTTCCTCACAACTCTTATCATTTCAAGAAAACTCCCTAACTTTCTCTTCCCGAGCTCCTCTCCGGAGCCCTAGCCGAGCTCCCTCCGGCGTTCACCGCTCCCCGATCTCCGCCCGGCGCCACCCCTCTTGGTCTCGCCACCAGCGCCTCGATGCAACCCCGGCCGTCGCTCCCCGTGCCCGCCCCCTCTTTCCGAGCTCCTCCCCGGCCGATCCTGCGGCTGTCCGCGCCCGACCCAGCCGCGCGCGCTCTCCAGCGCCGCCCCGACCCCGCTCCGGCCAGCCCAGGCAGAGCGTTCAGCCTGCGCGCGCCCCGCTGTTCCAACAGCGCTGTCCAGCGCTGTTCCGTGGTTTTCATGTTTTTCGTGTTTTCCGTAGTTTCTATGGTTTCGGCGATTCCCGTGTCTCCGACCTGCTGTTCCGGCAATTTCTGCTGCTGTCCGCGAGTTTGGGACTTTTCCGAGTCCGCGGGAATGTGGTTTTCTTTTTCTATTATCATCTGAGAGCTCTAGCCGAGCAACCCAAGGTATATCTCGTGTCCCCGTGTCCCTACTTTAGTGTCGATGATGATACGGTTCCCGATCCCGTTACGGGATTCGGTTTAGGCGATTGTAGTTTCGGAATTTTCGAATCCCATTTCAGAATGATTCGTTCGTTTTGTTTTGGTTTTGTGGCTTTCGGTTTCCCGAACATTATTTCGGGATTTTCGAATTTATTTCGGGAGGCATTCTGTGGCTTTGGCTATATATAATTGTGATGTGTTTTCGGGTTGGATATTTACTTTTGGAGGGATTTTTGGTGTTCCCTGGTTTGGGGACAGTCATTGATGTTGGGTTAGTATTTTCCCAGGATTGGGTTGTCCCAAATACAGAGGAGATGCTGTCCAAATTTTCAAAAAAATATTTTTTTAAAGGGATTTTCGTATAAAATTAGCAATTTGAGTAAAACCTATTTTCAAAGGAAAACCGGTCTTTGCAAAATGATTTATAAATTGGATTTGCTGGTTTTCAGATTTTATGAATTTTTGTATCACCAGTTAGGCGACGACCATATCGGTCGATTGAGCCTCGGCGAAGTGCAAACGCTACAGGGTTCCTGTACGTTGAGGCGCTAGCCAGCAACATGACATTTGGACCAAGTCTGAGACGCATTTTACAACTATATTTATGTTTATAATTATTCTTAGAATGGGTTACTGCTCTTAGTATTTATGGTGCAGGGCCTCGGCCTACTGTTTGGACCGTTCGCGGCACTCAGAGCTCGCCCTAGGAATTAATTAATTTATGTAAAAATTTGTAAAGGGCATAAGCCCAATTTTCTATTTTATTTCGCTGTGACCCTGTATTGTGTAGTTTAGGTTTTTACTTTCGTTTCTGAGTTGGTTTTCGTTATTAGACGCGTAATTATAATTTAGGTATTAATTATTTTGTATAAAATTAATAAGGTTTTTCACGATAAATTAACTTGAATAAAATATTGGTAAGTTAACGAAGTCCACGTTTTATCACTAAAAGAAAAATGTATTTTTATACATATGATATAAAAATACAAAGGTTTGCAAATTAACCGGTAACGACTAATTTTTCCCAAGTAAATTAGAAACCGGATATCCAACTAATTGACAACGCACGTAGCATGCGACGTTAAAGCGGTATAGAAGATTAACTAAATAATCTAAAATATGACTAGGGTCTACTTTTAGAGATTGTAACTAGCACACCTAGAATGGTTTCATTATGATTCTAAGTCAAGTTCTCAACTGTAGGATCTCGGAGACGAACTTGACATCATCCTCGGTACCGACTTTCCCGATCCAGTCAATTAACAGAGGCAAGTTACGGTTATTTTTTTTTGTATTTTATTTAGTAATTGTCAAGTTGCATGTTTAAACCACATTGCTACACGGAACCCTTTCCTAGGGTTCAGATATTGATTGATATTGATTGTGGGGATTGGGGGAATAATGTAACGTTTATGGCCAATACCCCTCATATTGCATATTGTGCGAGCTTACCCCTCTTACACACGGGGATAAGCCGTATCGCGTCGCTAGGACGCTATTGTATAACCCAAGCCGGTCATAGACGATTACACATTCAAATCACATTGTTTTCAATTATTAAAATGCTGGAAAATATTGTTTCAACTGTTTAGCCTGCACTTTTCTATTATTACTTGAAATATGAGATACATATTCGTACTTGCTCCTTCCTGACTGGAGACAACATTTTTAGGTGACATTGAGGATGCTGAGCTATTGTACAATAGCTACTATGACCCGATTTTGTACCCTGTGGTGTTGTCGGAGTCCCCCTTGGAGGACGCAGGACCTGAGGCCAACGAGTCGACCACTTAGCTAGTCGTTTCCAGTTTTCTAGTTTTGTTGTTTTGGAGTTTTGTTAATTTGAATTCAGCATTTTATTTCAGTTCTTTCATTTCCAGTTGTACTTTTCAATTGTTGAATTTTTTTTTTTTTAAATTTCTGTATATTCGAGTTGTGACAAATATATATAGATGTTGTTGTGAAATACCTGCATATAGAACAGCTTACTGCCGCCGTCTCACAACGGTGCAGGCTGGACATGATCCGGTTCGAACCAATAATTTGGGATCGGGTCGTGACACCGTTGGTTCTACAACGAGGCTAGATGTTCACAACTCATGTCCGATCAACCGGACGCGAGGCGTGATAGTGCGCTGTTTGGGGTTGCGAGTCTTACAGTTGCTATGGTGAATGTTGTTTATATATATATATATATATATATAAAAGAAGACTTGAGTTGTGAAGTTCTTGATATAAATAGATGAAAGAAATCATACTTACAGAGTTTTGCATGGCCGATGTGACCAAAATAACCTTATAATGTTATAGAATAGTTTGGTCATTTTCAGAAATGACCAAAATACCCATGCCTAACATTTGGCTAAAATATGAAGATATTTGGTCAAAATTAAACCCTCCCAATAGGCCTTATTGCTGTTTAGTATGGTTGTCACACGGGGGAGGAAGGTTATCATCGGCCCATATGGTTCCATAGGTGAAAGCCGAGCCGGCTCAATAGATGGACCGGGATGGACCTAGGTCGAATTCTGCAACAATAAATAAATATATCCAATATGATCGGCTTTTAGTCGGATCTAAACTTTTGATCGGGACCAGCCCAACAAAGATTTGACTGCCCACCAGACACCATGACTAAAAGGGTTATATGGGTTGGACCGACCGAGTCCAAAACTTTACTCTTAACCCAACCCGACCCAATAACGGCCCTTCCAATGAACAATGACACATCTCCTAGTTTATAGGAGTGTAAATAAATAAAGTAACGCCCAGATACAAAAACGACTCTCCAACAAAATACAAAAATACTAAAAAAAAAAACCATCCTCTCTCTCTCTCTCTGTCCATTTCTTGATCTCTCCTCTCCAATGGCGGGACTGACCGCTCCACTCCGTCCATTCTCCTCTTCGAACCCTAGCTTCGCCTCCCGCGTCCTCCTCCTCCTCACCGCCCTCCCGCTGGCCCTGGCCGCCTTCGCGTTCGTCCTCCAGTGGCGGGGCGGCATCGACGACCCCTCCACGCGGTGGCCGGACGACGTACAGAGGTTCCCCGGGATGGACAACAGCCCCTTCGGCTCCTCCTCCTCCGTTCCATCCGTCGCGTCGTCGGCCACGGATTGTGCTCAGATCCTCGGCCAGAGCTCCTCGCCAAGTTTTCCGTACTACCGCGGCTGGAAGTTCGACGTCGAGTCGAATCTGAAGCCCAAGGTCGGACGATCCCCTTTCCTTCGTTGCACGGACACAACGAATAGCGGAGTGTGCGATGACGTGTCCGACACGGACACGGCAACCGTTTTGGAGTGCGAGATCTGGAATTATTTTTTATGGGATTACGGCTTGGAGTTACTATTATTGTTATTATTATTATTATTTTGAATTATGTGTAGATTCTGATAGAAGTATATGAGCTTATTATAAAGATTATTCAGCTGAAAAATAGGTATGATGATTTCTCAACCATTTTTATTTTGCATCTTTGTTTTGTTTTTGGTTAATTAGGGCTTCTGTGGGTTTGGTGCGTGAGA
This sequence comes from Iris pallida, assembly GCA_029216955.1. NCBI lineage: Eukaryota > Viridiplantae > Streptophyta > Magnoliopsida > Asparagales > Iridaceae > Iris > Iris pallida. The sequence goes on along the minus strand of JANAVB010013000.1, from coordinate 2,702,411 downwards.
GATTAGTGTTTGGATTTGAGTGGAGTATGTATTAGTTGTTGATTAGGTTTAGTTATCGAATCATAAGTACAATTCTTAGGAATGTTTTTGTTCTGCTGTGCTATGTTTTTTTTATTTTTGATGTTTTTGGTAATTAGGTTAATGGTTTGTTCAATAAACCCTATTGAACTGCACAGTGAATATCATGTTGCATGAACACCAATATGACACTGTATACAATGTTGATACTGGCGTGTCTCTGTTGCGTCTGATACATGTACAGCACGGGCAGACCACATGTTTTTGTAGTGTCCGTGCTTACTAGCAAATGATATTTTAAGTGCATTTATTTTCTCTTTTGACATTAGGTATATATTCTCCTAACAGAATGTATATGGAACTTTGAATGTTTAGATATGCATAACATCAAGCACTTCGGCTGGTTTAGAGCAAATATTGCCCTGGCTGTACTACCACAAGGTTATTGGAGTTACCACCTTCTTCCTGTTTGTAGAAGGGAAGGCGGCAAAACCTAATGTTTCGGCGGTTCTTGAATCTATTCCAGTGAGTTCGACCCCCCGTCTCCTATCTTGACTTATGATTTGTATTTGGGAGCCGAATTTTGGTTTCCTAAGATGGATTCTGGTTTGACATTGCTTGACAGGGGGTGAAAGTAATTTACAGAACTAGGGATCTCGAGGAGAAACAGGCTAGGAGGTTAGTCCAATTTAAAATATGTTTACTTTCATTCCCTTCATGAAGACAATTCAATTGATCCTTATACCATGAAAATTTAATATAATTCAAATAAATTTGTAACTGGCATGCTATGCAGTAGGTTATTGTGCTTAAATGCTAGTATTCTTGCATTATCATATACTGCGAGGGGCAAGTTAAGAACCAGACAGCTGTGAGTGGGTAGTTCAAAAGTGTGATTGATATACCAATTTACTGTAGGCAGGTTGATCTTAATATTATATTGAAATGGTCCTGAAATAATAGATAGAGAGAGAGAGAGAGAGAGAGAGAGAGAGAGAGAGAGATCAATACAGGTGAAAACACTGGGCAAAGTCCAGCTGATGGCAATACTAACAAATATCTGTCATATAGTTTAATTGGGAAGCGTGGACCAAACCAAGACTTCTGTGTATCTTTGACTGGCGACTGATTTTGTACCATGAAATGGTTGGTATTTCTATCCTTGACTGATGACCGATTTAAGTATCCCACTTCATGTATGTGAATGCATCCTGTTTAGTCCCTCCATCACGATGAATGATTCTTTGATAACTAAAACATCATATGCCAGGTACCTCTTCATGTATTTCTTGACTATCAATATGAAATACTATCATGTCTTTTGTATGTTCTGCTTGTATATTCTGAGTTCAATTTCCATCCTATTGAAGTAATCAATTATAAATCTTTCGCACTCTTAACACTAGTCTCAACATACTTACTTTAGGAGTATATTGTCATAATGTTATTGACAAGCAAAATTACCTTGGATACCTCATCCACTAGTGCTATGTGCCTAGATTCATAGTTCATCTATACATTTAATTTGTAACTAAGTGCTTAATATTGGTTGATCGTTGATGTAAGCTTATAATGATTGGAACGGATATGTATTTAATTGTTTTCAATCTTGATATCACTTCCATCATACATGAACTTCTAACTAATGTAAGAACAACTGAACGAGATAGAACTTCATTCCTCACCTTATGTGCTAGGGTTGTAAGCGGGTCGGAGGTTGAAACCTCCGCCAAGGATACTTGCCTCCATATCCATTTTTGGTTGCGACTTAAAGGATAAATATTGACTCCACCTCCATGGGAGGTCCACATGTCTCCACCTCCACCTTTGTCTTCACCTCCGCCTCCACCATTGCGTAAAAACATGTCAAGGGTGAAGTATTAATCTGCCTCCACCTCCGCGTAAACAAATGTCAAGGGTGAAGTGTTAAGAAATGTGTATGCCAACTAATGACAAATTTAAAGGAACCCGGGTATGGAGTTGGAGTTGGGTGGGGTATGCCCTTGCCTTCAACTCGTATTTTAGAGGTTACCTCCATGCTCGGGCTCTGGTTCCAGTTAACTTCCTCCAAATTTGTTCCAGGTTGGGTATCAGGGGTTGGAGTTCGACCCACCCAAATTTATTTTCAGCCCTAATATATGCACATCAAGGTTTATTATTAAGGAAAAATCTTTAGAATGATACAGTATTGGAATTCAATGCTACAAGGTTTATCATTGAGAATGTTGTCCTAGTGCCATGGGGCTCTTGCTAATGCATGGTCTGGGAAGTATCAAGATGTACGCAAACTTACCTCATATGAATAAAGTAGTACTATTGCAAATTTCCTTGTATTGATAACGATAAGAAAGATGTGCATAGTGTGCCTTTGGTGGCAACATGAAACCTTGAAATCCCATGACATGTAATCAGGTTTCATGAGGCTCGTTTCATGAGGTTCCAGAGTATGTTCAAGCTTTCACAACCTCTGTATGATGCTCATTGAGGCCTCATGAATTTGTTTAGTATCGTACCATTACTTTACAACTTAAAGAGCATTAAATGGGATTCACTTCAAGTAAGGTTTCAATTGATTTTAAGTCCAAGCAAGCTTAGCAATCAATTGAAGCTCAAGTATATATCTACTAACATAACTGACTCGGCATGTGTTTTACCAGCCTTCATAAGACCTTTCATGGTTTCACTTTCACCTACAACTGATTGCCTCTCCAACATTTACTGGCCAACCAGAGGGCTGTCAGCTAAAACATGAGTGTATGAACACAGTCTATGGTCGGTTGATGACTCCTGGATGCCTAAAGCGTCCCTGAAAGGTTTCTTGTGCCTAACTCAAAGCTGTCTGTCAACCTCTGTGCTAGATGCATGCAAATAAGCATTCATGTTGACAGATGTTTAAACATGCAGTAATTGCTGTAGTAAAATATAGAGGAAATGTCTATAGTAGTATATGTGATAACAGATTTGTACATGCTACTTACACAACTAATTTTCAATTTCTTATCCTTTTGATATACAGCCGTATTTGGAATGAGACTTGGCTGGCAGGCTTCTTTTACAAGCCTTGTAATTATGAACTATTTGTGAAGCAATCACTTAACATGGAGATGGCTATTGTTATGGCACGGGTATGATTTATTCAGTTACTGCTATTGCACGCCAGTTCTTCTAATTTCATAACTGCTATGATTGGTTCACAAGGGGGCACCTATCACGCATTTTGATACGGACACGTGGTATTTGAGGCAGCAACCCAATCTTAGAAATGAGGATGCATACACTTATACATACGTCCATATTCTTATGTGGTTGAGTCCGTGTTTTATATATTATGCAACTTAATAGATAATAAAATTGGCAAGTATTGTGAAACCTTATGGTGTTCGCTACACACGGGCAATACTCTTCATGTTATGGATATATGTGATACATCGAAAACACTTGTGTGCAAATGTACATATTTTCATGTTATGAATGTTTCGTCTCACTTTCAAGTACTGTCCACCTACCTAGTATTTGGCTATTTGCATGGACTTCACTGAAAGAGATTGTATCTTTGTACTTTTTTGGCATTTATGTATTGAGAAACATTTTAGACATGTATCATTTTTTTTGTCTGTAGGATGCTGGCGTAGATTGGATCATCCATCTTGACACTGATGAGTTATTACATCCAGCTGGTGCCCCAGAGTATTCTTTAAGGAGGTTGCTGTTGGATGTTCCTAGCAATGTTGATATGGTTATCTTTCCTAATTATGTAAGTGGGTTATTAAACTTAATTAGGCGGAATTTCATGATTTGAATTTGATGTGCTCTTCATTTTTCTAGGAAAGTAGCATTGAGCGAGATGACATAAAAGATCCCTTCAGCGAGGTAATTGGTGTTCGTCTTTTGCCTTTGCAAGTACAATTGCAGCTCAATCAGTTATTTTAGTTATGATTATATATGCTATCAAATTCAAAACTGATCTTGTCATTGCTTGCTTGGTTGGTTGAAGTCGCTATTTTCAAACATTTTACATAATTTGGGATAAGATTGGTTTAAATAGAATACATAGCTAAAATGTACAAGATGTTTTACATGGTAGCATGTAGCCGTGTACATGCAGACCAGCTTACAATCAAATTTTTGGGATATAATTTCATTTTTTATTGAATTAGGAACCAAAGATCAGATGTAGATTGGGTATCTTATTGGTAACTGCTGGAGAGTTCTGATGTAGGAATTGTTCTGTATACACTTAACTGATTATTGATCTTGTTTATCAGAGGTAGGCAAACCAGTAATATTAATATAAACAACATCCTAAATTACTATGCTTTTTTATCAGCAACGGTCCTGTTTGATTAACTGGCATGTTGTCACAAATTGATATTAGTAGTTACAATTGGTAAAACGGTGCAATCAAATTTTTGGGATATAATTTCATTTTTTATTGAATTAGGAACCAAAGATCAGATGTAGATTGGGTATCTTATTGGTAACTGCTGGAGAGTTCTGATGTAGGAATTGTTCTGTATACACTTAACTGATTATTGATCTTGTTTATCAGAGGAAGGCAAACCAGTAATATTAATATAAACAACATCCTAAATTACTATGCTTTTTTATCAGCAACTGTCCTGTTTGATTAACTGGCATGTTGTCACAAATTGATATTAGTAGTTACAATTGGTAAAACGGTGCAAATATTTGTCCTTGACAATTTTAATCAAATTGATGTAATGAAATGAGATTTAGAAGATGAAATTATCTATTGATTAGTACATCTTATGTCTTTTGCACATGTCATTCGCCACAAACATCACCAATTTCCTGTGATTAGCTTTTTACTTCATTGTAAGCTAGGTGAGTTGGTCCTTGTCATTCATCAATTCTTATTTTCAGTCCTCTCAATGTTGACTGTTTCAATCTTCACACTATAGATAGCTAGAAGACATGGTGTCTAGTGTCTACATCCCAGTTGGATTTTTTTTTTAATGGAAAGTAGGAGCACTTGATTCAAGTCATGAACTGAAGCAAATCTGAGTAATTAAGTATATATAAGAAATCTGTAACTGATTCTTGGAAGTCATACGTGAACTCTGGATCTGATAATCTACTATTCTAGGTATGGGTCTGATGTAGAGCTCCTTTTGGCTTCTTTCCAATTGCATTATAAAATATTTGCATAACCTTTATTTTGATAAGAATACCGTAATATAGTTATGAGTCGCTACAAGATACATCTAATTCCACATCTTATTCTTTCTGTTCAACCTATAAATGACTTAGTATTTTCAGTAAGTGTTGAAACATGTGGATTGTTGGCCAGCGGCCGCACCATCTCTTTCTCCTTCTCTCTCACTCACAATCCCCCCATCCTCTCTCCTTCCCTTCTCCACTATCTTCTCTTTTTTTCAAGTTACATTGGAAACTCATCAAGTTGCACTTATTCCATTGCATCTTTTCTGCCCCAGTGACTTGTATAAAGTGCTTGACGCCCGTCTCTTAGGTCTTTTTATGTAAACAAAATTATAGAAAAACCTTGAAGTAATGGAGTTGTGGGAGGATTGCCCGAATTTGATTGTAGATAAATGTGCCATTTTATTTCGAAACCACACCTGTCTTGTGTTTTTCTAAAATCAGCATGTTAAATGTTGTCACCATACTTCCCCCTTCTAGCCCACCCCATGCGTGCGTCTTTCTCTCTGTTGTATCTCAATTGGCAGGTCGAGATCGACTCCCAAACACCGCCTACGATTTCAGGGGCAGCTGTTCTCAGCACTCTGAAGATTGAGTACAACTGTTGGCCTATGAGCTACCTACTTTTAGTTTTTCTTTTTCTTTTTCAGCAAAGAAATTCTTTCTTACAATTGAAGTCCATGGTTATTCGCCATAGAGGGTGCATTCTGCAATCAGGGAATGCACATTCCAGGACACGGTATGTCAGCATACTGGAACGTGGAAATCCACATTCCGAGTCTTCCATAGCTGACAAATATACTTACCTAGGTTTCAAGCCAAGCTTTTCAAGTTTGGACAATCTTTTGTTCATTGACATCGTCTCTCACTCGCTCGTGTCCATAGTCTTCAACATCACCTCCCATGATGGCCAGAGAAATTGTGTTGCCGACGAGGGCAAGGGGTAAGCTAATGTTGAAAGAAATAAGTGGGTTGCTCCCATGCGTGTGATGGAGAGGGAAGAAAGAAAATGGATAAATTACAACTTGATACCCCCAACTATTCAAGTTTTTCAACTTGATATCCTCAACTTTGATAGGTATTAACTTGATGTCCTAAAAAAATGATGAATTTACCCCGCCCAAAATGGCTAAATTACAACTTGATACCCTCAACTATTCAAGTTTTTCAACTTGATACCCTCAACTTTGATAAGTATCAACTTGATGTCCTAAAAAACAAAAATGACGAATTTACCACTGCCTCTCCCCTTCTCTCCCTACCCGGCTGCACCACCCCCGTGCCCCCTACCCCCAACCCCGCCCCCTCTTTCTTTGCTGCGGCGATAGCAGCGACAACGAGCGATGGAGAGAGAGGAGGGCGGGGTTGGGGACGCGGCGCGAGGGGGGGGGGAGGGCAGCACAGGGGTGGTTCAGTCAGGGTGGTTCAGTCAGAGTGGGGAGGTGGGGGGAAGGGGGGTTGGGTGAAGAAGGAGGGTAGTTTTGTTTTTGTTTTTGTTTTTTTAGGGTATCAAGTTGTAATTTAGCCAAAGAAAAATGGAAGGAGAACTGGGTTACATATAAATTATAAAGTATAAAAGTGAGCTATATATGTAAAGTATATAAGTGGGTTGTTATTGCTTTCTAGCCTATATGGGTCGGCCTCAATCAGATATATGTAATATAGGGAAGAAGATGTAGTTCATTTAGCTATCTTACTATATCAAAAGACTCTGACTTGCCATTTTTATAAAGACATTATTTCTAGGACTATCTGCAACTTATGAATCTTGTTTTAGTTTTGAATTTTGTAGGTTGCTATATCCTGGTACTTGATTAGTTTTAAATCTTAGATATTATATTACATATTTGTTCCTTAATAACATCCCATGGTCCAGATAATCGTATTACTTCCCAAATAAGCTGAAGAAGCCTACCTGTAGCGTACTGCAGAAGACATGGCGTACTGCGTCCTTGTTATCATTCCTCGTTTTACTAGAGCATTCCTTGTTCTAAGTAACCTTTAAAACATGGAGCAACGATTTAAGTTTACACGCGCAATAATTTAAGTCTACACTACGGCTTGAGGAGTTTGATTGTTTCGGCTCCCTTTGAAATTGTATTGAAGGTGTGAGCTTGTTGCTTTGTTTATCTCTACAGAGAATGGAAGGGTTGATCTTTTTCTTTTCTTTTTTTGCTTGAAATGTGTTCGAAGAAGTGATATTAACAGGTCACTCAAATATGAAACTTGGTATGTTGGATTTTATTTTTGACATTGTGTTATTCTCTCTTGTGAATATTTGTATCTTCCGGAGTCTAAACACTGAACTCCTGAAGTTAAATTAGCTTCAGTTATTTTACATAGTCTATAAATGTTCCTTTCATGATAAGAGACAAGACATTGATGAAATTTGTACGGGGTTAGTTCTTACGCCTTCACCTATTTGCCTCTGGACGTCTCATCTTTCACTTTCCTTTTATAGACTTATGAAACAAAACCTTTTGCCTTGATCTAAATTCATGTTCATTTGTAATTGTTGCCAGTAGAAAAAAATACTTTTAGATATGTTGGTTATGAGCATATTCTGTTTCTTGTCAACAGGTTTCCATGTTTAAGAAGAACTATGATCATCTTCCAAAGGATACTTATTTTGGAATGTACAAAGAAGCCACCCGTGGCAATCCCAACTACTTTCTTACTTATGGAAACGGAAAGTCAGCTGCACGAATTCAAGATCATCTACGCCCTAATGGTGCGCATAGATGGCATAACTATATGAAATCTCCAAAGTAAGATGCTTTAAATTTTAATATATCTGCAGCTTAAATTTTTATACTTCAAATCCATTATTTCCTTCAGCTGTTGCTCATCTTTTATATACTTGGCCTAGATCCCTCTGGTGTAAAGCGTGCATATTATTTTTTGTTTCATATCATTTTACAGTATTAGCTGTTTTCCTAAATAATGACTGCCATTTTTATAGTGAGATAAAATTGGAAGAAGCTGCAGTTCTACATTACACCTACACCAAATTCTCAGATTTGACATCTCGACGTGATCGGTGCGGTTGCAAACCAACAAAGGAAGATGTCAAAAGATGCTTCATGCTTGATTTTGACCGAGAAGTAAGTATTCATAATTTTTCCTTTGCTTCTACAGTTTTTCATGAATAGGATATTTCAACTAGCTCGATCAGTTTTGTTGTCCACCTATGTGTATGCAACTAATTCTTTCAAGTGGAAAAGTCGACAAGTTGCGAAGGTTTACCAGATCTAGTTACTTTTAGTTGCATTTTTACATCTTTATATGCATAAATGTACTTATACCTACATACTGTTGAGAGAAGTGAACATTCATTCGGTTGGCACATTATTGGGTTTAATTTTATCAAGCACACATATGACATATCTTAACAAAGATATGTGAAGCAGATTGGATATGTTGAGACCTTGATATTTAGCAGATACATTCTGAAATGGTGCTTGAATGATGGTTTATGATTCAATAAGATTTAAGGATGCAATATTTGTTTTTCATAGTTTTCGTTCTTGTTATTAAATGAATATCAGGATGTCCAAGTTAGTATTAATTGATGTAATTTGGAAGTTTACATTTTTAGCCCAAATGTGTTCTTTAACCCTTATTGGCTTTCTTTATTCATGTTTCAGATAAGTATAATATATTCATCAATATATCTCCATCTCGTCGTACTCTGTTTATATTGGCATTTTGCAATTAGTTTTCTCTTGTAGTGTCATACCTGTATCCATGCATCATAGACTGCTTTACTTCCCTCCAGAGTTGAAGTTCAACTGTAGTACTAGCTCAGTTAGCTCAATTTGCTAATAATGTTTATTGGCATAAATTCTGAAGTTGATACTGTTAGAAGAGGGAAATAGAATGGAATGAAATGAATTGACCACTAGGCCATCAAGGGGTATATATACCCATTAAGGAGTATATACCCTGTCAATTGGAGGGAGCATTCCTCCTAGCCGATATGGGACTAAATCCCTCTAACACCTCCCTCAAACTCATGATGGTAGAACAATGTGAGTTTGCCAAGAATAAAGTACAATGAAAAAAAAAAACAATTACAAACAACAATCAACTAACACCCCTATCAAACTCGTGAGGATCAATCATCGAGAGTTGAAAGGAGTGTTGTTGAACTTTATGGAGCTTTGTGAAAAAGTTCACAATCTGCATATGAGAAGTAACATACGGTAACGAGACTATCCCAAGAAGATACTGCAACCTCTATGTGTTTCATCCTCTCATTAAACCCAAGGTTGCAAGCAATCTGAACAACACTAGTATTGTCACAATGCAAAGGTGTAGGATCAGAAACAATAAGACCCATATCAGTAATAAGCCAACGAAGGCAAGTGATCTCAACAGTAGTAATAGCTATAGCCCGATACTCATCCTCAACACTATATTTGGAAACCAAATCATGCTTCTTTGGTTTCCAGAAAATCAAAGAATCATCAAAAAACACATGAAAACCCCACTATGCAAACATACCTAAACATCAAGATGGATAATTGGTCATCTTTCTGGAGAGCAAATTGGTGTGGGGAGGTAGTCAACCTCGATCACCAAGGTAATCTCACTATAGCATAGTGGGTGACTAATCTTGAAGACACCACAAATCAGATCAAGCGTCGTTATAGTTTGCTACTCCATTATGTGTAACTAAATGACACGTATCAACGACTGAAGCAATATTTAAATGTTTTTTAATTCATTGTGCTTCGTGTTTGTACGGTATGGATACCTTCATGTTTGTATGACTTAATCGATACGGGGATTTTCTCGTGCGAACCCCTTCAAACCCAGCTGTAATAATGGATGGGACGATCACGATGCTCGTAAACATGAACAATAGATGGATGTGCGGGTGGAGCAGCGGAGCAGGTGGTGATGTGGTCTCAATATCAAAGAAAACAAGCTTCTCGGACGTGGATGGTGTAAGGAGCTAGTAACATGGTAAAGCATAGTAGGGAACACTCTCCAAGAAAATGACATGACAAGATATGCGAAGACGTCTGGTAACATGATCGTAGCATTGATAGCCCTTATGCTGAGAACTACTAAGAAACACAGGAGTAACAGACCTGGAGGACAACTTGTCTTGCTCTGTCGAGGGTAACTGAATAAAACAAGTGCAACAAAAAACACGCAATATAGAATAATAAGGAGCATGGCCATATGAACATCAATAAGGAGATACACTATCAAGAACATGAGTTAGAATTATGTTGATCGAAAACACACTAGTAAGTACAACTTCTGTCTAAAACAAATAAGGAAAAAACATGACAATAGAAGAAACCTAGTGACACGGAGGATATGATTATGATGATACTTTGCAACATATTCCGTTGATGAGCATGAGGACATGAAAACTGTGTAAGCGTCCCCTTGAAACAAAATAGTCACGAAACCGATGTGATGTGTACTTCATGAATATGAGCGAAGTACCTTGACCTTGCAACAGAAAAAGTCTCAACCTTTTTTGCAAACTCAAGATACTTTAAGAAGACCTCTGACTTGCGAGATATCAAATAAAGCTAATTAAATCAAGAATGATTATCAACAAATATAACATAATATCTGTTTCCTCTCTTTGTTATATGAGGAAATGGTCCCCATACTTCAGCATGATACAAGATCAGAAGGAGAAGCAGAAACAAAATCATTGATGGAAAATAACCATCAACATGACGACGATAATTACAACCAATACATGGTGAACAACTCTAGTTGAGAAAGGGACAAATGACCTAGTAGCAACAATCAGAAGGTGGTGTAATAAGGTCAAAGCAAGTAGCAACAATAGTGGACAACGAAAGTGTAAATGATCCATGTAGTAAAGACCATCGTGTCTATGTCTCGTACTAACAACCATTTCATGTGAGGATGCTGTATAGTGCAAGAAAAGGCGGAACAATATAGGACATGTCGGTTAACTGAGAAAACGACACGAGAGTCATAGTCAAACAAGGAACGTGATAAACATCATGGATGTTGAATTATGGTTAAGTTAGTCAAGTGACCACGACCAACAATAGATAATAAAGTGCCATCAAGTGTACAAATTGACACATGATTGAACATGTGTAATGATGCTAAATCTAGAAGCGTCACTGGTCATATGATATGAAGCCCCAAAGTTTAGATTCGAGGAGGAAAAAGATATACCAGTAGGAGCAGTAAATATGAAACTAGTAGAGATATCTAAAGGAACTGCTACAACTACTGAAATATGACGGGTGAGTGCTGAGCCGTCGAAGAATTGCCAGCTACAAATGAGGTGTCAGAAATAGTCATATCAGCTATAACAGTCTGGCGATATGGAGGTCGTACATAAGGTCTGCTAGATGCAAGCCTCCTGAGCCTTACGTTGGGCAAAGACCCGGCACTCCCTAGTAGAATGTGTACCATAATGCTTGTACCAAGCACCGAACTTCTCTCCGTCGAGAATCAAAAGTACCAGAAGATACTCCAAACACGATTGGTTTAGGTGGTCCCTGAAAAGTAACATGTTGAGGCTGACATTGAGGAACAAACGAGGGACGAGCAATTAGAACATAATTGCTAGGTGTAGTCAACTGCCCATCAAGATATCTGCAACATGTCTTCTCAGCAGTAATTTAGGTCGAAATTCCATACAAAATTGATATAATCTATGTCGACCCTGGTGTACAAAAACCTCCATGTAGTATGAACAAGTAATATAAGAAGGAACGTGCTCTATAAGGGTAAGCTGGCTCCAAAGGTCCATTATATAGGCATGAAATTGCCGGACCATATGATTATCCTAAGTAGAAGAACGAACAGTATGAATCAGCTGATACTTGTAAGCACTGTCACACTGGGAAGTACTGCTGGAGGTGGTTCCACATGGTAACCGCATTAGATAAGGAAAAAGCTATAGCATAATAGTGGATGAAATCGACTGAAAAATTGTGTCCATAGTTCTATGCTCATCGTATGTCCACGTGTCCAGGTGGTCCTGAAATGTTACATCAATCTCCTCGGTAGCACCGGTGAGACACGAAACGATACCGTCAACATGTCCCTATAAGCGGCGTTCTTGTATATGGTTTTTGACAGCAAATGCGCAAACTTTGTAGTTTGTGCCCTCCAAGATAATACGAAGGCAAGGTTTGGTCACAATAGTTAGCTCCGCAGTGGACGTCATAACACAATGCAACTCGAGTACACCACAATTCAATACTACACAATACACCAAAATCAAGTAAGAGACTACAAGTGGGCTGGGTGCCAAGAAAACTGGGTGCAACAGTTAAGCCCAATACGTAGACAAATTGTGTCTACCTAATTGGGAGATCATAACCATATAGTACAAAAATCAAGAACTAAGGCTAATGGTGGGCCGGAGAATAGTGGGTGCAATTGTGGACGGGTTTCACAAATAGTAGACAGTCAGGAGCGTGCCATGTATAACATTAGTGGTTTAGATCTCTCTTATTTTGTAGTGTATAGAAATCAAGAAGGGAGATAAGTTTCTCTCGATCTCCTTCTGTAACCAAAGTCGAAGACGAAAAAAAAAATGAAGATAAAGAAGTAGATTAGGGTTTACCGTTGTGCGGCTGGAAACACTGCAAAAATCGAAGAGGAAGTAGACGACAAATCACAAAAGCTTGTGATTGCGATCAAGAGCTCAATCTTGAAGAGCAGCAAGACCAATCAGAACTTGAAGAGCTCGAGTTGCCTCTCCAATCAGAACTCAAAGAGCTCGAGTCGCCATGAAGATCTCGAAGAACTTGATCTTGGTGTCAATCTCGAGAAGAAAGACTAGGTGTAGGATTCCGATTCCGACGACGATCAAGAGATCTTGGCGAATGCGGTTGGCTAGGGTTCCGACGATGAGCAATAGCAACTAAATTGTATCCCCGGCAAGACAGTCGATTAAAGCTCGACTTTTCGAAGAAGAAGACTCCAACGAGCAAGTCTGGTAGTCGGTAGCTCAGATTGATGATTCAGGTTAGTACTACTAAGATTTTGGGTTTTAGATTAGATTTTTGATGGATTCCTAAGAATTTGTGAGAATTAGGGTTTTGAATTGTGGAACTTAAGGATGTGAATGAGAATTAGGATTAGGAAAATGGAATTAGGAAATTAGGATTTGGGAAACCTTTTGAGACCACTCACGGTCTCTTTAATTTTTCTTTTGCTAATTAGGATGCTAATCAGAACAATAACTACAACAAAGCATGTATCCTAAAATCTTGGGGTTGGTTATTTGGATCCTTTTCTTCCATCTAGCTTTGTTAATGGCCATGTTTGTTGTACCATTAGCAAAATCATATTCAACATGTAACGTTCCAGTCCCAAAATACGTAGGACTAGGTAACGTAACATACCAGCCGTCTAATAAATATACGTAAGCTGTATATGCAGTATATAGATAGTAATGACTCACTAAGTCTCACCTAGAGAATAAAGGAATAAAGATATCATTAAATCAAATATGAAAATGTCAATGAACAAGTTGTTGGGTGGTGTCAAATCCACTACCAAGCGACTAAATTAGAAAGAAATAGATAGCAAAATAAAAATTTCGTCACAAGCATCGAAGGATGATCCAAAGGCAAGACCTTTTAGTTAGAGAGAGAAAAGAACCCGTTTTTGGCTGGTACTCCTGCGGAAAGTTATGAACATCTACACCTGGAATAATCACTAGGTCCTCAGAGGGACGTAATAAGATACAGAAAAACATGCCATATAAATTGAATATAAATATGTCACATAGTCATAGGTAAAAATAAAATCTTTTGGATCACAACATGGTCCAGTGTTCCATCATCTAAACAGTGTACAATACCTACAACCAAACAATGACAAGGGGTGGCACACTATTCCGCGATGAGACACTGTCTCATGCCATGATCGGAGTGTGACAAAACATCAACAAAGGTCACCTAACCATTCTATTATGAATATGCAGTTAAGAAAAAACCTTCAAAGCATGGACACTCTGGCTATATGAGATTGGCATAGTTCCCTCTCTGGACACCAGGGACATCAAAGTATAACGTTCCAAGATCGTCAGAGGCCATCAGGAACAATAAGGGTCTCTCTGGACACCAGGGACATCAAAGTATAACGTTCCAAGATCGTCAGAGGCCATCAGGAACAATAAGGGTCATTTGGCCCGTATCTTCAACGGAGCTTCCGGAAACAAAAGAAAATGTACGTGGCCCATACACTAAGGAACTGTCCCTCCCATCCCATGTACCTATCTATGTCGTATCCACGACAATACCTCTAATAACTGCTAAGTCTTCTAACATGTCTTTATATTAGCAGTTATACCTAACGCACGTCCTATACGTACTGATGATCAGCCAATATGCAAGTCCGGAGTCTATATGCTACTCACAACTCACACTCGTGGCACACCTGTGTTAAGGCTAAAGAAGACAAAAATGTTTCCTAAACAAGAGGTAGTCCCTTAACTCTTCTATAACAGAAATAAAATAAATGGAAACGACTATCTCAGTTGTTTGCACTCCAGTGTGACTTGGATGCACAGTTTTATATGCCACGAAACAATCAATAATAATTAACAGGACTGCAACATGCTAAATTTAAAAGTAAATATGTAGTAAATATGGCAATGTATCTTGCCTGGTGGTGGTGTGACGTTCTGACAACGCCCAAAATAGTCCAATAGTCATGTCCGATGTAAAGAGGTCCGAATTCTCGAGAAAATAAGAAATATGATTAGTCACGATCGGAAATGATTTAATTGTGGTAGAAAAATCATTTACGAAGAGTATTTCTTATATATATATATATATATATATATATATATATATATATATATATTGAAAGAAGGTAATTGTGGCGAACGCTCCCACCGGAAATCGATCTCCTGACCACTCGGGCCGCATGCCTCACCACTACCACTAGGCTAGAGTATCATTGGCTATATATATATATATATATATATATATATATATATATATATATATATATATATAAACTATTTATAACTACATTTAGAGCATAATCGAAAATGCTAAATGGCCCGCCGGGGGGTGGACCGTGGCTGTGCCCGCGCCGACGTGTCAACCCCCCATTCGCCCTCCCCCCTCCCTGCACTACACGGGGCCCACGTCCAGAAAATTCGGAACCCCCTCCAACGGGGGGGCCGACGCGTGGCTGCGGATCAGGACCGCGGCTGTGCCCGCGCCGTCGTGCCCACCCCGCATTCGCCCCCCCTGCACTACACGGGGCCTACGTCCAGAAAATTCGGAACCCCCTCCAACGGGGGGCCGACGCGTGGCTGCGGACCAGGACCGCGGTCAAAAACCGCGGTCCATGTAGCATCGTCGAAGCATAATAGATATTTGAAACCCTTTAAGAAATATCTTATAGTTTATATCAATCTATTACAATACTTTTATATATAAATCTCTATATTAAAATACTTATCTCTATTTTGAAAATATATTCAAGCCCAATATTATACTAGCCCAAAGGCCAAATTTATTTAAAGTAAAATATTGTTCAAAACCCAAACCAAAACTCCAAAGTTTAAATGGTATAAAGGCCCAAAATATTTATAACTCTTATTCATAAAACAAATAGCTTTAAGCCCAAACCTAATGACCCAATAGAGCCCAAAGGTCATATTATATTTTGTTACAATATAATTTAGAAGTATTAATTATAAATATAACAATAATAATATCAATAGTACTAATGATATAATTAATAAATACTAATGATAATAAACACTATAATAATATTACTCATAATAATATACAAAATGGACTGAGAAAGAGATTAGGAGTGCCCCAACTTAGCTTGCCAGCCCCACCTTAGCTTGCCCTAGGTGATATGGCAAGCTAAGTTGGGGCACTCCTAATCTCTTTCTCAGTCCATTTTGTTACCAATTCAATCCAAGTTTGCTTAAGCCTACCCCTCATTCTAGCATATCCCTTTAGCGGCAAGCTAAGGTGGGCCACTCCTAATCTCTTTCTCAGTCCATTTTGTTACCAACTCAATCCAAGTTTGCTTAAGCCTACCCCTCATTCTAGCATATCCTTTTAGCGGCAAGCTAAGGTGGGCCACTCCTAATCTCTTTCTCAGTCCATTTTGTTACCAACTCAATTCAAGTTTGCTTAAGCCTACCCCTCATTCTAGCATATCCTTTTAGCTCGTGCATCTAGTAGTCTACGTTGTACATGCCCAAGCCACTTTAAACGATTTTTCCTCATCTTATACCTAGTTGGAGTTACCTCCAACTTTTCACAAATACACTCATTTGTTATCCTATCTTTTAGCGTATTGCCACTCATCCATCTTATCATTTTTATTTCAACTACACATTTTTTTCTGGACATGTTCTTAATTGTCCAACACTCCAATCCATAAAGCAAGGGTGCTCTTATAGCTTTCTTGTAGAACTTTCATTTCAACTTTAATGGTATCTTATGATAACGAAGTAGTACTCCACAAGAACTCTTCCATTTCAACCGTCATATTTTTAGAATGTTAATCAGAATGCTTTAAAAATTCATACTTTTAAGGCTGGGTTTGGGAATTTGCTTATTGTTGTCTGCTTATGCTCTTTTTTCTTCCTTTCTTTATGGGAAAGCTATTAAAGGCTGTTTGGTAACAATAGCTTTTCAAAAAACTTTTGAAAAGTTGCTTCACCTTTTAAGCTGATTTTGAAAGCAATGAAGGGGTGCTTCCAATATCTATTACAACTTATCAAACCCATTTTTACATAAATGCCCATTATTATTATTTTGAAATTCTCTATATCTTTCCTTGTACATGTATAGTTTTGTCATTTCCAATAATTTCATGACTAAAAAGTTGGTTGTACTAATGTTAGTGCTTTTGACACAGTTAATGATATGTATTTACCAAACAATTTTGATAGCAGCTTTAGACAACACCTTGTGAACTGCTACTTTTGACGTCACTTTTAATAAGTTACAGTAATGCCAAACGACCCAAGTTCTCTCTTATATGAACCAATGTAAACTTGATATATACACGGAGGCTGTCATAAAGCCCACTTTATCCTTCTGCACGTGAGTAAGCAGGAGACATTTTGGTCTCATGTCCTTTCTTTTGTAAATGCCTTGATGTTCATAGCTTTTGTTTCCATAGTGTATCAACAGTTGGGCTTCACTGGTACTAAAAGGTACTCCTATCATCACTTAAATTATACGTGAACTAGGTAAACTTATTTATGGTTTTCTTTGGGTGGATTATAAAAATTGTTCCTGTGATTTTCAGCATCATGCGCTAGAAGTCGTTAAGATATTTCTGGTGGCCTATCCTAATTGTTTCAACATTGACATAAAAATGGCTTGACAATATGCCTTTGTCCCAGATTTTCGGTATAGCTGTTTGAATCAATTTCTTCCATTCAGCTCTATTAAGGGCAATGTCCTCTGTAACACTAGCAAAAAGCATATTCTTCTTTAGAATCTCAGTCCATGTTTGTTTATTAGGTCTATCTCTAGTTCTAGCGGCTCCTTGACTACTATCTTATCGCTCCTCCTTACTAGAGCGTCTACGCTGCAAATGTCCAAACCACCTAAGACAATTTTCTCTGAAATTGTCTCCAATTGACGTTATCTCTAACTTTCAAATGCTCATTTCTCATCATATCTTTCAATATATTGCCACCGTTCCATATTAGCATTCTCATTTCTGCTACACTAATTTTAAAGTGACAAGCCTCCATAAAAATGGCTTGAGAATGGATCATATTTTTTTTTTTTGTGATAACGTCCATGGAAGTTCCCAACATTACGTAAGTGATTACCTTTAATAGAGCTTAATGGAAGAGAAGGATTCATGGACCCAGCCCATGATGTTTGTCATAAGGGCTTCGTTCTTTTTGTTGTAGGCTCGTTGATTGGGAGTAAAAATGTTTAAATCTGTTCACTGTTTGTGAGTCTTGAACGAGCTTCTTCGAGATACCTTGCAGAGAAGTTTATTGATATTGCGTATGCCATGATCGGGTATAGGTGTTCCTGGATCTCTTTCTTCAGTCTCATCATACCTAGCTATGTGCTTCGATATTCATGTGCTTAGGCTCTTCCCACAGCCTTTGCACCCTTTTTACTATTTTGGTTGTTACATTTATGCTTATGTCTCATGACCCTCTGTGTAACTTGGGTTCTTGATGGAAATGCTTATACCATGTTAATTCTGAACATGTTCCATGACACGATAGTGGCCTGTTAAGGCGCACTCTTATAAGTAACTTGACATGATAATTCTTGAACAGTAGCCCGTCGTGGCGCACTCTTGACAAGTAATCTTGATAAGTAAGTCTAGCATGAAATTTTGAATGCTGTTGCGACGGCTATCTCGACTTGCTAGTAAATTCTCATCATGACACCGTGGGTGATTGTATTGATTGTGCTTGTATAAGCTACCAGTCTTGTCTCACATCATGTCTAGGACTTGTATCCCTGGTTACCACGGTCAGGGATTCATACTGAATCGGACTAGGTTAATGACTAGATTGATCAAGTAGTTCATATAGAGAGGTATTCCGGCTAGAAGCAATTCCGTTGTCTGGGCGCCTTCCTTGATGGACTTGGAGTCTGCCGTCGAGTAGGGCACATTTCCAGTCCACTGTCATGTGGGGCACTTCATAAAACAAGTAATATGCACACTGTCATGTGTTGCACCTCATGGTACCAACCATGATCATAGTTCTCTCCACCGGAATCAAAATCTTTGATTGGACTGCTACCTCCTGCCTCCTGGAGGTTCATACTTCATTTAATACAAGTACAATATCATACACCCACCCTATGTTCTTTGTTGTAGGGTCCTTTTTCCACTATAGGAGGCCTCACTGGAATAATCCTAGCAGATTCTATGGGCAAGATGGACCATATAAATCTCCGTGTTGGGGCGACAAGGACCTTGTTAACTATCTAGTATGATGTATTGGTGCCTAAAAATTCATGAGTAGCATTGTACAATACTCACAGTTGTCTTGTTTTCTTTTTGTCAGAAAATGATTGTGAACTTGTTCATGATAACCTATTGTTAGAAGTCATAAACTTCCCATCTTGGCAGAATATTGTAATAAGTAGTGTATATAAATATAAAGACATTTCATAACTTTGTTATTGTTTGTCATGGTTTTTAACATAAGGAATATGAATTTGTGTATATCTGACTGATGCTTGTGGGTATGTATATACCAAATACAACAGTAAAGAGAATGTATAGTACTTGATGTTTCCGAAGAATATGTACTGTTTATGTGATGCTTTAGGAGAACTGAATTCTCGTATTTTCACAACATTTGATGTTTTAAAGTTTCATGCTCATATTATGTTCCATTTATCGAGCTTGAAAACCTAAGCACATGCTAAATCCGTCACTTGTGGCGAACTTGGAAGATTCTCATATCCCTCTGTTGAGTAAGGCAAGTTATCTTTCAATTTGGGAATGGGGATATTAAGCTATCTATATGACAAACTTAAGCGAAAAGGGTTGGGACATTTAAGAACATCATATGATTAGTAGAAAAATGTGATTGTACGAATGTTATGCCTCCCTACACTTCCTGAGTGTGTCACATGCTTCCCCCTTTTAGCTCATACCAATCTGCTATCCAACTTTTAGTCCAAGTCTAAAGTATGTCATCACTTGCCCAATTTGCAGGTGTCTTTTGTATTGAAGTTGTGTTGATTCATATTTGAGTGTCCTAACATAAATTTCTTACTATAGGTTTTCTTTATTCACCAATGTTCTGCATCAATATATTACCTTCAGCTAAATTGACAATGTCTTCTTGGCCTGCTTCTTAATGTGAACTCAGAATGTGTATGCTGGTGTATATCAGTATACGCATTTATGATTTGTTATTAATTTTTGTAAACACATGAACTTACCCTTCAGATTCCATGTTGGGAACAGTCATAATTGTTTGTTTTTCGTGCTAATACTCTACCGATGTTCTTGGCAGGCTTTCATTATTGCATCAACTGCCACTGAAGAGGAAATGTTGCGCTGGTAATTTTGTTGCTGTACTGTATATCTGTCCTAATGATGTATTAGATGCTGTATAGTTCAAGTGGTTATTAGCTATGGCATCCTTTAAAGGCTAGACATTCTTGTATAGCTGTCAATATTGTATAGGAGGAAGTGTTACAGAATGGGTGTTGGGCCTCCTACGCCTATAAATAGGGAGAGGGGGCCAAACAACGTCAGAAAGAATTTGAGTAGCCATGTATGTCGCTTCAAAGCTTGAAAGAATTGAGCAAGATATAGGTCAGGTCGAAGAAGAAAAGCTCCAGTGCGAGCAAATATTGGGTGCCTTTTGGGAGCATATGCTACCCATCGATCCCTTTATCATATTATGTTGACTGACTGGCAGCTAGACCCGCATATTCAGAGAGATTTGCAATCCTTATCAACTTTGATCACCATCTAGCAATGTGAGGATGAGTTCCAAATCCTAGATGATTAATATGAGTAAGTCCAAATAGTGTCCCCAAGACTTGGCCACATCCAGCCTGAATTCCGACTGTACAGAATGTGGTCCAATAAAGGTGGACATGGTCTCACGTAACTTGTTGCAAGTTGCTCAGGTCTTGGTTTAGATGTCAAAGTTCACCATAGGTCTGGTAGAAGTGACACAGAATGCTTATGCCTCTATGTGCACTGTGCCAATCTATTCATGCACTTGATCATTAGTCTAAGTATACACACAGATACTATTCGACATCCATGAAACGAGGACAGACAAACATTCAGACTCATCCACAACCTATTTATTTTTCTTATTGCACCGGGTGCTCTTCCTTATCTAGACAACATATGTTATATATCTTTTGTGATAGTCACTCTTTCTTGTGATATTTTATTGTTTAACATGCAAAATCTCTCAATAGCCTGGTTCAAGATATCATTCTTTTGAAGTCAGTCGATATTAGTAAAATGACACATGGCCAAACTTCGTTAGCAAGCCAAAGATTTGTGGATTATGGTAGAGGACCGTAAACATTCTGCCGAACATCTTATAGTTACTAAACGTACTGTATACTAGCTTCTGGAGGTGTTTGTTACCTGGACATTTGCGTGAACTATGTTATAATATTACGAATGGATTTATCTCATTTTTATATCAGATTCTGTTTGTTTCCTTTACCGATTTGGGTTTTCTTTCCAGGTTCCATGAACGTGTTGTCTGGACCGATAAACCAGTAAATCTCAAACTTCTAAGGAAGGGTATATTGACTCGTATATATGCGCCAATGGTAATTTTCACCTCATTTGACCAACTGGCCACATTTAGAATTGCACTATTTAAATGCTTATGTGCCTGCACACACTTTCAGGCCATTATCCAAGGGTTGAGGGAGTCCGGCACTTTCAGTTCCGCCATTGCATCCGCACAATCACTCTCTAAGGACTCATTTTTGTCTTCCATGGGAGATGTACATAACAATACCTCCTCCGTGCTTACTAATACCATGAACAAGGAATCTCAGGCAACTAACAGGAAGATTTTGGAGATTGTCGACATCTTTGAGAAAGCGGTCCCCCCTTTGTCACCCCCAAGACTAGATGATACCTCCTTTACATGATTGCATCTTTGGTTCCGGATACAAAATTAGCTGCTGCAGAGAAGTTAGAGATGGTATATCCTCTTGAAAGTTTGTGGTATACATGTCTTGCATTTGATGAACATTGTTCCCGATCACCTTACCCAAGCGTGCTGGTCAACACATTGAGCTTTCAGTTTTAGTCGGATCTAGAGTAGATTTTATACCTGGGAATGAATGCATTTTTTATTGCATTCAGCCCTTAAATGAAACTCATTCATGTACATCATCTATATTTGTATAGAAACTGATCGTGGCTCTTGTTCCATCACAAGTTTATAAATTTGTTCTTTACAGGATTTTGCATATTCTTCTTCCCTGTGCGGATTAAGATTGGTTGTCGTGGGCATTGCAAACATGCAGGTGGTTTATGATTGTTCCATTTCCTATGACACCCTCAATTATCTGTTAGTTGTGCCACTTTTTCTAGGGTAGTTCAAGAGGTCATCAACATTCATTCTGTTACGAGATTTCAACTCTTTGAATATTATTTGGTTTAACAAATATATAAAAATGTTTTTGAATTTTACTTGGTTAAACAAATATATAGAATTGATAGATAGTTTGTAAAACGAGAAACTAAATACAATATTTAAGAAAATAAAGAATACCTGTCTAAATTAATAAGTTGTTAATTAATAATTTATTTGCTAAACTAATAAATTTTTGTTGGTCCCAAAGGCTAGAGATTTAACAGTAGTATGAATGATAAGCAAGCTAACTGGTTGGAGGTTTTGCAGTACAGTATTTTACCCCTTTCGTCTGTCCCTGTGCTCTGTGCAGTAGATGAAAAGAGATTTATGTCTGATATACATCACTGGTCATTTTTAGTATCAGTCAGTAATATCCATATTATAAGCTATAGGTCTTCAATCTCCATGAACTCGATAGCAGTACCATATAAGATACAACTTCGATCAACCAACAGAGCCTAGCCATACATCAAAAGCCGACTCAGGTGGCTTACAAATAAATAGCTATCATCTTAATAGTAAATCTACATATAAAAGGAAGGGGGGGGGGGGGGGGGGGGGGGGGGGGGGGGGTGGGGGGGGGGGGATATCAATGACACAAGGGCTGTACTCATATATCAAATTACAATGCTGCCTAACATGCGATCACCAACTTCTTATTTTGTCATATGTTATATAGCATAAGAAATTCCTCGTTACCGACAGCACGTTCCGCTGTAACTACAAAAGCAGTGATACTAGTAATTTACCAATAGCTCCTCTACTGGTACAAATGCTTCAACAAGATACTACAATATAATCATCATGATAAATAAACTAACAGGTCAACCATGTCATGATCACCTGTTTGTAATAGTGCACACTTTGTACAAAAGAGAAGAGAGAAGAAACCTTTAATTGAAACTCTTTTTGTAAATTATAAACATACATTACCAGGCATCATAAGTGACATAAAAGATAAACTAGGATATTTACATGTCTTATTTACAGGATACATTTAACCATTTGTATCCAAGTCCGATTTAGACCCAAGGGCAAGCAGTGTAAACGACATGCCTCTCTGCAAAACTTATTTCCACTGCATAAAATGAGCTGGAGTTCAGAGCTTTAAAGTAGTATCCGCCACTGGGCAAGCTCCTCCGTCGGCATTCAAAGCATGAAATTTATCACAATCAGCTCCTTTGACAGTGAACTCCATCAATAGTTCATCAAAGAGAAATTTGAGCGACTTTCTAAATTAGCCGAGCAACTCTTGTCTCCCTCATCAACATCTTGCACACCTTCTCCAACTAAGCAGCCAACCTGAGCACCATCCAGGTAAGCTCTGCAGGCCACAAGGATAGCATGGCCCTTAGAGCAGAAATGTCCAGCAGCAAAGTCTTCGAAATGCTGCAACCACAACCATGTTGGATCCACAGACAAATAAGGCCTAATGAACTAAATGCTCACAAATATCTTAGCAATAGGAAATAAAACAATTTTGGCATGGTAAAGGTTTAAGAATTTTATAAGCTAATGGAAATTTTGTTCAACAGAGTTCATCCTTTGTAAATATGTTGTTGTTATAATAGTTTGAGGATGCAACCAAACTTGCACAGTAACAGCTGAGGCCAGACGTATTTGTTTGTGAAACATAACTGTGAGCTTGCATGTGTGAACATATATGTATCCTGACCTGGTAGCTGGCACTAGTCAGTCCTTAGATACCTCTGATGTTTCTTAACTTCTAATTTCTGTATACAGATGTACTAGTGCACAACTTTTTTGTGAAAATTGATTTAGGCATGGTTTGATATTGCTGCTGCTTTTTGAGAAACAGAAAAAGAAACCCCCACATGTACTAGCTTATCAAACAAGTTGGTGTTACCAAACACCTTATGGTGCTGCTTTTAGCATGAGTAGCCCACTATACCAAACCCAGACTTAGAACACTTCCTATGAAATTTAAATTACACCAGCTAATACAGCCAACTGGTACCGAGACCACAGGATAGTGCAGGAACCTGCAATACAAATATCTCAAACCATGATCATGATGGGATGAAAGTAGGCTAACCTTTGGCGGCTGACGCAATGAATACAACATCGTCTTGCATGATAAGAGAAACGTATTCTCATTGTAAGCAAGGGACAACTTCTCTCCATGAGGGTGGCCAGCTGAATGTGCAAATCCTGGCTCATTAAAGTAAGGCTTTGCATTCAGAACTAGTGCTTGAATAGACACCAGGACCTGAAGCATGGTTGATTTGGATTTGTCCCACTTCTCACATCCACTACCAGACCAGGTACCTAAAAGGCTAAGACAAACCTTCCCACAAGCATATAAGTTTGGATTAAGACGAAGTCCACCAGAGCGATAGTGTACCAACTGCACAATGGGAAGTTGCATACGTTATTAGGAAGGCAAAGCATTACAGGACAAAGAAGCAAAAACCAGTCATACACACCGGAGGAACGTGGGGATAGTTAGGAGGAAAGTAAGCATCAAAAAAGAAAAGGCCATCATGATAAGGAGTTCCAGCAGGTCCTACAATAACAGCCCTGAGAAGGTCCATCCTATCTTCATAAACTCTGACAAAGATCATTTCTGTTTAAGACAGAGGGGAAAATAAAATAAAAAGACAACACAAAGAAGATTAGAGAACTAAAATAATATTAGGCACTTGCATCACATGCATCTGCATATTTTACTCTAGCAATGCCGCAGCACTAGATAAATCATCATTCTCACTTTTTTTAAGGCTATAAAATTAGTGCATTATGACTTTTGGAAAACGATTGACCATTGGTGGTTCCAAACTTTTTTGTTCAAGGAATATTATTTTCTACAGTAGTCCACTATTATAACTCCATTTTACCTTTCAAGGCCAATAGAACCAAAAGTCTGCACAGAACCTTACTCAGTCTCTAAGGTACTCTGGTTTACTTCTGATCAAGGGATGTACAGATGTAACTTCTACTACTATAAACGTGACTTACCTTTTCATAGTTCTTTTCTGATATGAAACATAACAAGCGCGGAAATCTTATTGAACATTATGACACTTAGAAAGTGATCAATTACAGAAGAATGCTACTGATCATGTAAGGCAAATGACAAAATAATTAAACTTTCGCAGCTCTTAAGGATTGGATCAAGGTTCGCACTATTGGTATCGGAATCGGTACCAGACCCTTCCTATAAGTATCGGTATCGGCAGTTTCGGATCGGAGATCAGATTTTTTTATCGGAAATAAAATACTTATTAATAAATTATTAAATTTTTTTTTATATTTAAGCATAATTTTAAGTATTCCATGTGTTGTTTCTTAGTAATTTTGGAATTAAATGAAATAGTAGTCACCATTGCTGATTGGTTTACCTACGATAGATTATTTTCTTCTTTTACATGTTTTTACAACCTTACTATGCTTTTACACCCTTACTGATTGAACTTTTTCGTTCAATTTTCTTTGTCGAATTGACTAAAAAAAGACTCCCGATATCGGTATCAGATCGGGACATGTCAAACCATATCGGTATCGGCCGTGTCAGATCGGTATCGGCCAATAGTGCAAAGCATGATTTGGATAAGTTACAGCTAAGAACATGGTGATATTTTTTATTCCTACAACAAATGTCAAAAAAATTGGTAAATTAAGTGATCCTACTAACGACTCATCGGTTTTCTTATGTTGTAATCAAGGTTCACATTATCGATATTTGACCCTTCCTATGAGTATCGGGATCGGTGGTATCGGCAGTTTCGGCTTGGAGTATCGAATTTATTGATATCGGAAAACAAGTATTTATTAATAAATTATTAAAATTTTAGAATTTCTTTTTATACATTTAGGTCTAATTTTAAATATTTTGTGTTGTCTCTTAGTAATTTTGGAACTGAATAAAAGTGTCACCCTTCCCGATTGGTTTACCTGCGATAGATATGTTTTCTCCTTCTACATGCTTTTACAACTTTATTATACTTTACACCGTTGTTGAATGAATGAAATAGTAGTCACCCTTTCTGATTGGTTTACCTGCGATAGATAAGTTTTCTCCTTTTACATGCTTTTACACCATTGCTTATTGTGGTCTTTTTCGTTCAATTATCTCTACCGAATTAATCGAAAAAGAGACCTCTAATGTCGGTATCGATCAATATCGATATCGGTCGGTATCAGAATGGAACATGCCAAACCGTATCGGTATTTGCTGTATCGGATCGGTTTCGGCTGATACTGCAAACTATGGTTGCAATGCACATTCCTCTTCAAATATTTGCAATATTCATTAATACTTGATACTTTAAGCAATCATGCAGAAGTAATATATATATATATATATATATATATATATATATATATATATATATATATATATATATATATATATATATATATAAACCACAGGCATTGACCTGGTAAATCTTTCTCCAAGAGCTTCCACTCATGCTGAATTGTCTTCGTCCAATCCTTTGATGGCTGCCAATAATATGACATCAGATGATAATGATACTAGAGTACTATGAAATACAAACGAAACATATAGAAAAATAGAAAAAGTATTAAAAAAAGAACTTTATAAATGGAGTTACCTTTTGGACGACGTTAACACCTTGTATTTGTTCTGGTTTGCTAAAATAATGGTCATAGTCACCTTGAACAGTATCAAACTGTTTAAATGATTTATATTTCATGTTAATTGCTTCAGTGACCACTGTTTTTGGCTCACACATAGATGGCCTTTCAACTGCAGACTTTTGCATCCATGGTTCAGTTGCCTCAACAGCAGGTGGCAGAACCAAATCATCAAATTCTGCAGCAGGTCATGCAGAAGTAATAAATATACTTGCGACACACACACACACACACACACACACACACACACACATATAAACCACAGGCATTGACCTGGTAATTTCTCCAAGAGCTTCCACTTATGCTGAATTTTCTTTGGCCAATCCTTCAGTGGCTGTCAATAATATGACGTCAGATGATAAAGATACTAGAATAATATGAAATACAAAAGAAACAAATATAAAAAATATATATAAAAATGAGAAGTTTATATATGAAGTTACCTTTACGACTTTAACACCTTTTATTTGTTCTGGTTTGCTAAAATAATGGTCATAACCACCTTGAACAGTATCAAACTGTTTAAATGTTTTATATTTCATGTTAATTGCTTCAGTGATCATTGTTTTTGGCTCATACATAGATGGGCTTTCAACTGCAGACTTTTGCATCCATGGTTCAGCTGCTTCAACAGCAGGTGGCAGACCCAAATCATCAAATTTTGCTGCCAAACTAAAATTATAATCATCAGCTAAGTCTTCAAATCCTTCAGGATAATTGTCATCGTACTCATCATTATCATAGTTGCCATATCCATGCAAAAAGTCGTAATCCATCGAGACCATCTTGGGACCATTTAGAATATTCAGAGCAACATTATCAGGGGCATGAATAGTACTGGAGCCGACATGATTATCGGACAAAGCATCCTATAAAAATGAACATAATTCATTCTCATAAGGAAACAGTTTCATTTCACAAGAGAGAGAGTATTTTTTTTATAAATCTCAATAAAAAGAAATTCAAACATCTACATACTCCTTGCACCTTTATTGGATTTCCCCAGGCATTATTGAGTACCATAGGTTGCTTATTCTTGCAATTGGAAGGAACTTCGTTGATGAACACAACCTCATCTGGATCATCATCTTTGTCAACATCAATTATTTCATTATGAACAACCTAGAAAGCAGAAATAAGTAGATACTTCAGATTACTTATCTTTCACAAGAACTTTTGAGGCCTGCTCCATGTTATAAAATCAATAAGAACAATAAATCCTCAAATATCCATACCAAGAATCAAGAATCGTGCCACGTTATGGTATCATCTAAGTAATTAGAAAGGTAAGAGTCGTCTATCAATACAAAGGTCTATTTATTCAATCAAATGATGCTATTCAATGATTTGCAAGCTTTTGGAAAACAATAACAAGTAGAAACAGAAGATCATAAGACAGCAACTGTGCGAGCAAGCAAACATGTGAGGCAGAACAAATAAAAATGACGAAGGCACAGAATAACACAAGTTGCATATAGTTTTTGTAACCCATGTAGGTGAATCTTCATAGGATAAGTATTACGTTTCAAATAAAGGTGAACAGGTACCCTTCTAGACAGGGTGGTTGTGAGTTCCAAAACCACCCACAACTTTGGCCTCCAATGATCCTCCTCCGCCGAGCAATCAGCCGGGATCTCAAATTTGGTAGATGGGACTTGCTTTTCCTTTATCTAACATTCATCTCCTCTAATGAGGTGTATTTCCTTTCTAAAAACCTTCCTCCTCTACACTCCTCTCCTTCTCATATTTCCCGACCAACAGCTCCCATCGACAACGACATAGGAAGAGGGACAACAGGTGGTTTTACTAGCATACCTCCGACAGTGTCAACACTGGCATCACCATCAACACTGTACGATGAAGAGCCGTGACATCCTTGATGCTGCAGATCCGTTGTCCAGCCACCTCTGCATGTGGTTCCTAGTGCTGACAAAGCAGGGTGGATTTTGAGGCGGGTGTGTGTGAGGGGTGAGTGGGGCGATGTTGGGGGGGGGGGGGGGGGGGGGGGGTGTTCCAAAATAATAATATATGAATGCCAGTTTTATATATATGATACGATTTTGGGTAACAATGTATGCATGTAACTTATATATTATGATATATTTATATCTGCGCCCCCCCCCCCCCCCCCCCCCCCCCCCCTTCTTTTCCCTTCCTCTTCCCAAATAGAAGAAAAAGAAGATAAATTAGGAATTAGGAAATTATTTAAATAACAACAAAGCCTTTGTCCCAAATTTAATAATAATATATGAATGCCAGTTTTATATATATGATACGATTTTGGGTAACAATGTATGCATGTAACTTATATATTATGATATATTATATCTGCGCCCCCCCCCCCCCCCCCCCCCCCCTTCTTTTCCCTTCCTCTTCCCAAATAGAAGAAAAAGAAGATAAATTAGGAATTAGGAAATTATTTAAATAACAACAAAGCCTTTGTCCCAAATTTCTGGTGTCGGCTAGAAATTTATTTATAGAGTAGAGAAAATTAGGAGAGAGAAGGGTACCAAAAAAGAAGTATATTATAGAAATATTATGAAAGATATGTACAAGCCCATAGCTTCATATACATAAAGAAAAAACTACAAGGGGACATTTGGTACGTGGAATAGTAATAGCCGGGAATTGTATATTCCTGGTAATTAAATTTCCTGAAAAATTATATGGTCATGTTTGGTGACTATAGAAGTATAAAAAAGGATAAAAAAACTGAGGGGAAAAAACCAAAAAAACAACAATAAAAACACAAAAACAATTCTTAAAAGATTGAAAAAAATGAAAAAACAAAAAACAAAAATCATTCTGAAAAATGAAAAAAGATAAAAAAAAAACTGAAAAAACAAAAAAACTTAAAAAATGGAAAAGCTAAAAAAACCAAAATAAGTTCTTAAAAAATGGGTAAAAGAACAACAAAACTGAAAAAACAAAGAAGACAAAAAGACAAAAATTCTTAAAAAAGAATGAAAAAATATGAAAAAACCAAGAAAAGGAATTTTTTAAAAAAAATAAAGTATAGAAAAAAAAAATTGCCCATGAAGAAAAATATACCTACCAATTCTTCAGGGATAGGATTCCCATGTTTTGCGGCTAAATTGTTTATCCAGGTATTTGCAATTCCTGAAAATTAATTTTATAACCTAAACCAAAAATGGGAATAGGTTTCCCACCCAAAATTTGTCCAGGAATAAAAAAAATCTCGTGTATCAAATGCCCCCTAAATAATATGTACAAGACAATATCACATATAAAGAAATCTTTTACTCATAAGAAGAATTTTGTTGCATCTAGTTAATTTTCTTTTTGCCCTCCTGAAAGATTAGAGAGAAATTGCAAGAGAGAGGAGAGGGGATATGATGTGTAAGAGAAAAAAAATAGAAAATTTGAGAGAGAAAAACTTTCTTCTTCAATTTCAAGTGGGTCCATTTTGTTTAGTTCTAAATTTCATTTGGACTTTGATTGATGTAGTGCTAACTTATATTTATTTTGGAAATTTCTTATTTTAAATTATGTCATGAATAAAAATTAAAGAAGAGAACAATATAAACCAACTACAACAAAGGCTATGGCAATAATGTATATGCTCTCTCTTATGCACTTAATAATTAGAAATCAATAGGTTCTAAATAAAGAATGTTTTAGATAATTGGAACTCTATCTTACACTAACACAAATATGATATGAACACGAAGACACATACCTATTTTGGCCACATCCTCCCATATTTTCGAGTATATGTGACCTGCTGGATACGTGTCTAACACCACGCAACAAGACACTAATTTTTGGAAAGTAAATGTGACATCCACCGCAACCTTGTTCTTGTTCGCGGGGCAGATTTATCGAGGTTACCACATTACCATATAAGACTTGATTTGCTGCAGTCGAGGTATGTCTTGTATAAGTGACCTATGTTGACTTGTTCTAATTTTAGCAGGATTCCTATTTTATCTTAGTGTGAGCAAGCGATGCAATTCCACCGCTATTGAAGAAGAAAAACTTATATGGCAATAGGAAGACAAGATCCTTCAGGAGAAGGTAGAGAAATTTAAAGTAGAACTCTCAGTCGAGTTCTTTACAAGAGAATAGGGAGAGCACGAGCCCTCGTCGGGTCCAACCATAATCACATCGAAGAAGAATGATAGTCAGCATATATATGTAGACAACCGTACGATTAATAAATCACGGTTGACTATAAGTTTTCGATACAGTGAGTAGGTGATATCCTAGATTAGCCGAGTAGGGCCAAAGTATTTTCCAAGATAGATCTTCAAAACGGCTACTAGCAAATATTCAATTGGTTGGTAGCGCGAGTGGAGACGGTGTTTAGGGCACGGAATAGAGTTTTCGAGTAGTTGATCAGGAAGTTTGTGTTGCCCAACGCACTCGGATGTTGGGAGCACTATTTGAGGTTTCCAAATACGCTTATACACAATATGGAGTTTTCAACCTAGCGGTCGACATACTTAGTAGGAAAGCTTCATTAGTAGCCACTTAATAGGAGAGCCTCATTAGTAGCCACACTCAACCAGGAGCTGTTCGGGTTGGTTTACATCAAATAGCTTTATGCGCAATATCATAAGGGCTTTTAGGAGGTATGAAGCAACAGTTTGTCGACGATTGTTACATCCATGATGAGTTTTTGATAAAAGGAGATCAACTTTACATCTATCATATATCATGGAGAAGCTGGTTAAAAAACTCTATGGCGACAAATCGACGGCACACGTGGGACGTGACAAGACCATGGCAGCAGTTCATGAAGAGGTTCATAAGCAACTGCAGAAGGCTAGTACAAAATGGTTCACGTTGCTACAAAAAAATTATGACCATCACCTTAGGCGTAATGTCAGTGGCGACATTATAGTGTGTCATGGTTTGTTTTTAAACAAAGATGATAGCGACTTAAACACTACGACAAGCTTCAACCAAGGATATTTGGGTCATTCAAAATGTTCAAGAAAGGAAAGTTTAGTTGGGAGAGGAAGCTTCAATGGGCTTTGTGATGACTTGCAATAAGGCATTTTATGGAGACTACGACGTAAAGAACTCGGGTCGAGTTCTCTACAAGAGAGGAGGTCTGACGCAGACGCGATTGAGTCCGAAACAGACGAACCACCCAAAAAATAGGTTCAAATATAATAATTCTGATGGATTTTAATCAAATCTTTGCCGAATATTTTATAACATTTTTGGAAGAATTGCATGGGATTTTGTTTTTAAAATCCATACATTTTCATTCCTTTCCTAGTTTGATTAGGCTAAGGGAATTTTGTATTTAAATTTCATAATTATACTTTATTACTTTCCTAGTTTGGTTAAGCTTAGTTTTTAGGTTTAAGTTACATAATTCCTCTAAATAGGGGCTTTTTTCTAAAAGAGAAATAAGTTTTGATTAATAATTTTGATTAATGAATTGCTTCATGGGAGTTTATCTTGTTGATTCTTGTGTTTAAGAATTGAGGTTCGAAACCTCGTTATCTTAGGATGTTGGTTCTCAGCGACCGGTTTTTTCGTGGTGTCAACCATGCAGGCAAGGTAGTTAAAGTCATAAGGCGCACTCAATACGGAAGGTCCATATCGTCCGAGCCGGAAGGCGCACGTTCGAACAAAGTACGTCCGAACAAAGCGAGGCGCATAAATAAAAATAATAAAATATACATAAATAAATTAGTGATGTAAGAAATAAAACCAAATAACATATTAAAATCAACAAAAACATATTAAAATATAGCCAAGTGAACTAGCAAAACAATACTAGCAGTCAACAACTAACAAGAATTTGTATTCGCCCTACCACGCTTTTAATAAATTTTAGTTTTTCATGTTCAACTGTAGCCAACTTTGACAACCGTGGAAAGGACTACCTCCCTCCCGCTTGTATGTGGTAAGGCTATCTCCATGCCTCAATGTTTTTGAAAAATAGTCACACACACAAGACGTGCCTTCTCTTGGTTGCGCCTTGCTGAAAGGCGCGCTTTGGGTGCGCCCGGAGAAGTGTGCTTCGCCTAGTGAGGTGCAAGGCGCAACTGTTGCGCTTGCTGCGAGGTGCACCTTAGGCGTGCCTTTGACTACCATGCGGGCAAGGTGCTCGGTTGAGCGCCCCTCTGATGTTCAAATGAGTAACCAAATAAAGAAACTATATAGGAAAGTGAGAAGGGTGAATAGTGCATACATGTGCCATTAATGTACATAGTATTTATAACCGTATAAGGTTAGGTAGGAAAATTACCACATTGGCTTCAAGGGCCCTTTACAACGGATAGGCAGCGTCTTGCGGGGCCCATGGACGTGTGTTGGCCGTTTAAGTTGAGTCTTAGGGTGTAGCGCATCACATATAAAATCTCTTTTTGCAAGAAAAGGAACGACTCTCACCTTTTTACCGTCGGTTCTAAAGCAACCTAATGAACTATATGTTTCCACCTGTTTCTTCTCTTCTTCGACTCTTATAATTATCTTATAACCATTTTATTTTGCATAAAAGGGTTTTCCTTTAAAGATAAATACTTACCATCTTTTTATTTGAATTCTTGGTAATATTAGAGTATTAAGTGATTACATATGGTTCACATGAACAAAACATGAATAATGAACTAATCATATTGTGTAAAAAAGTAAAACAATAAAAAATAAATAATTTAGTACTCATTTGCTTACAAATAACATTTATCATGTATGAATTACAAATGTTCTTACATAATTCAAATCATGTCGCCTTCATGAGGCTCGCATTCATCTTGTTCATTGTGCCTTGGCCCTGAACACCGTTTGTGTCACACATTGTGTCTTTAATAACTAAGTTTGAATTATGTAGTATGACTTCTTGTTTCTTAATTCGGCACCTCACGGGATTCAATCGAGCACCCAGGCGAGAGCATTGGGTCTTAAGGGTACCTTGACGCATTCACAACAACGCATGCAACATACTCCCTAATGGGAAGTACCGAGGAGGAACCAAATAAGAAAATTTGTGAATTGTGGGTCGAACCAAACTCCGGTAGGAGGTCGAACCAACGAAACTTGTAACACTAGCTCTTGGTCGCTAGCAAGATCAACAATTTTTCCAATTTCCGATGTCAAACCAAAGGATATCAAATACCTAGTGCCACACGTTCGTCCTAAATTAGCAACACTTAATCTTCTCTGTTACGATGTGCCTTCTTCAAATCAAACATACACAAAAAACTCCACATTGATTCCCACAAGATAGCTCTTTTATACAATAATCAACTTCCTAACTAAAGTTCCGCACTTCAAATTGTTTCTTCTTCTTTTTTACAATAACACTTCTTTTTGCCATTATAACAACACTTCTGATCTTTCTCATAAAATTCCCAAAAAAGATAATGCTTTCTTCAGCAAACAATGATCATAATGCATCAAACTCAAAGATTCGTCCGATCATTCACATTTCACAACACATCGGTCCAATTAAATAAAAAAAAGGAAGAAAAAAATTAAAAAAAAAGAAAAGAAAAGAGATTACAATAAACCTGTGTTCGCTTCCTCTTCTGATTGAGGGAACTCCAACTGGACGACGACAGCTCCATTATGTCCGGATCATCGAAGAAGAATTGGGGCCTGAAAATCAAAAAAGAAAGAAAGAAGAAGTACCATCAGAATCGTAAGGGAGGAGGAGAAAAACCCTAGCCGACCGTCTAGCTCACTTGGCGGCCGGGTCGGCATAGTCGGCGGCCGCCGGAGGTTGCTCCATCGGCTCGAGGTTGCTCCAATGCAGGCGATCGATCGATCGGCTCGGTTCGGCTAGGGTTTCGAGCCGATCGCTGGAGAATTTTGGGGGTGGGGGCCTTTTTTGTGTACTAGAGCGGCGGACGGAGAACTCTGTGGAGTCCAGTTTCAAAAAAGCGACGCTTCCGTTCTTGGCTTTATTTTCTCTTTTTTTTTTTTTTGGGGGGGCGGGGGGCGGTGCGGATTTTCAATTCAGTCCTCGGAAGTTTGAAACTTTAGTCGGTGGATCTGTTTCAAATGTATATAAAAGATGCAATATATATATATATATATACTAGTCATAACCCGTGCCCATAGGACATGGTTCATTTAAGGTATTCCCCCTCAAAATCTTGGACCCCCAATTTTAAACCAACAATAATAATTTTGAGGCCCCCATCAAAATATTAAATCCCAACCACTGCTGGATGTGAATTTTCTTTGGATTTCCCATAAAATCCCACTCTCAATAATGCTCATCCACAACTATTATGAGGCCCCCATCAAAATATTAAATCCCAACCATCAAAATATTAAATCTCTATCTTTTGATTTCCCATAAAACCCCACTCCCAATAATGCTCTTCCCCATAAAACCCCACTCCCAATAATGCTCTTCCCCATAAAATCCCACAACCGTTGATTCATCAAGATTAAATCCCAACCACTCTTTATCTTGGCACAGTCAGCCCTAGGATTCAAAAACCTTTGTGTTTTATATATATATATATATATATATATATATATATATATATATATATATATATATATATATATTATTTGTCTCCCAAATTTTCTTTTGGTAATATAATCTTCCATCAAATTTATTCTCAAATACACAATCTTCTGATATAATCTCCTAAAAATTATCTCTTCCCACCATACAATAATTATGTCATATTATATATATATATATATATATATATATATATATATATATATATATATATATATATATATATATATATATATATAAAGTATGATATAATCTTCTAAAATTTCTCTCCCTGCCATATAGAAAATTATACCAAATATAAAAAGATTGAGAACAAACAAAATCTGCTTAAATAAATTAATTTTAATATGAATAACAATTCACCGGTGAGGAAATGCTTTGCTTATAAAATTAAAAAAAAAAACTTTGTATTGGTCAGATTTTTTTCTTCCAATGATCCAGTTAATTGATTTTGTCCCATAGACAAATACAAGCTCCGACAGTTTGAGGATGGTACACTTCCAATTTTAATGTTAATATGTGGTGGTGTACCACCCTCGATCGGAAGCATATCGAAGCTTGTGTATTTGTCCCTATAACAAAATCAATTCACCGGAGCACATGAAAAAAATTGATTAAGACAGGAAAGAAAAAAAATGTCGATGTGCAACATGTGCATGCATATATATAATTTATTGTGTGGTGAGAAAGAATTTTTGGGAGATTATATTAGAAGCTTGTATATTTGACAATAAATTATGCTATGTCAACAGATCATGGGAGATTATACCACCAACAATTTTGGGGAGACAAATAACATTTTTTGTGTTACAATGATATAAATTCGAAACATACATAATATATTTAATTACTTAACTAACTAACCTATATTTAACAATACAATTAAGTGTGCTTGTGTGTGTGTGTATATATATATATATATATATATATATATATATATATATATATATACAATTAAGTGTATATATATTTTAATTACTTAACTAACTAACCTATATATTTTAATTATATATATATATATATATATATATATATATATATATATATATATATATATATATATATATATATATATATATATATATATATATATATATATATATATTCCACGAGGGGAAGCCTAAAACTTGTCTTGCCTTGTAGTTACATGTACACGATTGACTATCTATGTTAGCATTGACACGATCGTAACCTTGTTTCACGACTAGTGGCACGACACATACTCCTCCAATATATATGAATAGACCTTTTTACGTATAAATCCTTAAATCTACATTTTTTTATGTCTCAGAAATCTTATTAATTGATTATAAACCTCTAAATTATCATAAAAAATTGAAACTCACTCATTGATAGTTATTGTCCATAGCTAAATTAGACATCACTTTCCATCATCGTCCAATTCGAGGCTTAGTCAGTCAGACATCTTGTTGAGACAGAAGATAAATACCCTCACACACAGACATCTTAATGTTGGTAAAGATCTTGGACATGTGTACGATGAACATAAATTAAGGACGAAAGAAGTAGATAACGGAGTAGAGTTTAAGTTTGGCTATAAGGACTATGAAATAAGTAGAAAAATCTAACTAAAATAGAAGAATAAATGAGAACACAAGTAGCAAGCTAGCTTATGAGGAATGTAAAATAAAAAAGAAAGACTTAGAAAAAGGGAGGGAATATAGTTAGTTAATAAATCGACATAATATTTTCCCATTGTTAATCATTTGTCTTTAGACAAATAGAAAAGATTATAAAGGACTTGCATGCGAAAAACAACAATCAATATTCGTCATACGTGTGAGTGGGAAGGAAAGCAACAAGGAAACCTGCGCACACTTTTTGATTAAGATTAGTTTATAAAGTGAACCATGCAATGGATCCCATGTGTGTAGCAGAGTTTTTATTTGTTTTATGCAACAATAAATGTCAAGGTCAAATGGAACCACTCACCATTTTAGATTCAAAGAACTTCTTTAGTCGACAACGTCAAAGGTTCTCGTGTCGATTTTTTTTTATTCGTTTTCTTGAGTATGGTCCAAAAATTTTATTTTTGATTCGTGAAATTAAGATCTTGGTAAAAAAAAATATTATTTATATTTTATATTTGAATATCAAAGGAATAGAAATATAAAAGAAAAATATTTTCTAAAGAATTTTTTTTAGGAAAATGGTTTCCCCACCATTGAAGGGATTCACTTTTCCTTCCAACATTTATTACTAAAATTTAGGACTCATTAGTAAATAGTGTTTGAAGGGATACTAGATATCGTAGAATAGTATTTTTCTTCTTATTATTTCATCATATGGCAAGGGCCATATATATAGGGATAAGGGGCAACCCAAGGGTCATGAGTTACATGATCCCAAGGGTCATGTGTAACTCATGACATAATAGTGAATAGTAAGGGTTTCACAACACTCCCCCTTATTCATCCATTTCTTTGGATCCACTTATGAAATACTTCAGGATTCAATAAGCTAATGGGGTGGATACTGCTGGATCTAATGGGGTGGATACTGCTGGATCCAGAGTAAACTTGGTTTGCCTCGTTAAAACCTTGTCTGTGGAAAACCTAGTAGGAAAAACCATCAATCCTAAGGAAAAAGAGTACAATCCTATAGTTTTACTCCCCCTGATCTATACAAGCTTCAGACTTGCAGGTCTTTTAGTTGCCTCATCCCTATTCCTCTTACAAGCTTTACAAAAGTACATCGTGGCAGTGTTTTGGTAAACAAATCTGCTAAGTTATTACAAGATTGAATTTGTTGTATTTTGACTTGTTCCTTCTCTTGAAGGTCGTGCGTCCAGAAGAATTTGGGGGATATGTGCTTCGTCTTGTCATTCTTTATGTATCCTTTCTGAAGTTGAGCTACGTATGCTGCATTATCTTCAAAAAGGGTAGTAGGCTCAAGTTCACCAGTCTTCAGGCCAGTAGATGCCAAAATGTGCTGAATGACGGAGCGAAGCCAAACACACTCCTTGCTTGTTTCATGGATTGCCAGGAGTTCAGAATTGTTGGATGAGATAGCCACACTGGTCTGTTTGACGGACCTCCAGGAAATAGTCGTACCACCGAAAGTAAACACAAATCCAGTTTGTGATTTCTCTGTGTGGGGATATGATATATAACCTGCATCTGAATAACCAAGTAAAGTGGAAGACCCACTATTCGGGTAATATAGTCCTAGGTCTATAGACCCTTGGAGGTAGCGCAGAAGATGCTTCACTCCATTCCAGTGGCGCTTTGTGGGCGCTGCACTGTATCTGGCTAATAAGTTAACTGAAAATGCTATATCAGGACGCGTACAGTTAGCTATATAGAGTAGTGCCCCAATGGCACTTAGGTAAGGTACTTTAGGACCTAATGATTCCTCCCCCTCTTCCAGTGGACGGAAAGGGTCCTTCTTTACGTCCAATGATCGAACGACCATGGGTGTACTAAGGGGATGGCATTATCCATATGGAATTGTTTAAGTAATCTTCGTGTATATGTAGATTGGTGTAACAGGATACCACCCTTTAGGTGTTCGATCTGTAAGCCAAGACAATACTTTGTTTTCCCTAGGTCTTTCATTTCAAAAGTTGTCTTAAGGCTTTCAGATATCTCAGTGATCTCTGCA
>JANAVB010013000.1:2423922-2611113 GCA_029216955.1 Iris pallida | reverse complement strand
TCGGAGGGAGTGCACGACGTTTTTTACGTGTTCCAGCTTCGACGCTACATTTCGGACCCGAGCCATGTGGTGGACTTTTCGGAGCTAGAAGTGGGTCCGAGCTTGACCTATGAGGAGCAACCAGTGGAGATCCTTGATCGGAGGGAGAAGCGCACGTTATGTGGGGACACAACTCTCCGGAAGAGTCCACATGGGAGCGCGAGGACGAGATGCGGGAGCGCTATCCCAGTTTGTTTTTTGAGTGTACCTTGATATTGAGAACTTTTAAAAATGCAAAAAAAAAAAAAGAATTATGTTGAACCTTCTTGAGATTTTGTTTTGAGATTGTTTTGTTTGTCTCTCGAATTTCGAGGACGAAATTTTTCAAGGGGGAGAGATTTGTAACTCCACTTTTCCCAATTTAGGTAAAATTTAATTTTTTTTAAATAATAGATACTTCATTCTTTTATTATAAATATATAGTTATGAGTATATTTGGAGGAAAGGAATTTGAAGCAGGAATATATATATATTTTTAATTTTGAAAGTTGGTTACAACTATTTGAGTGGTCCCCAAAACTTTTGAACCTCCTAACAACTCTATAACTAAATTTTTGAATAGTTTCGTAATAAATGAAAAGGAAGAGGGGTTTAGTGTAAATATTATAGAGCGGAGGGACTGATGGGTAAATTGGCTAGAGTGGAGGTTTTATTTGCAAAAGTCTCAGAAATTTACATAATAGCAGATAGGAGAGAGAGAGAGAGAGAGAGTTATTTCTCTCAGCCGAAGAGCTGAGCTCTGTCATAACAATTTTTTCCCAATTTTTTTGATGTAACCCTAACCCTAAGTTCGTTTCTCCGACGCGATGGCGATCTCTTCTCCCTGAGTGTCGAGCGACGGCGACGGGTGCCTACTCTCCGGTGATGGAGAGTCCGACGACTGCGTGCGACTTCATTCCGATGGCCACGGCGGAGCACCCACCCTAGGCGACGACGGCGACGACCACAAACCCGACGGCGAGATCTCGGCGAGCCGGCTGTGCGCGGCGTTCTCCGGCGTATCTCCGTCCAATGGCGACGACGGTGGTTTCCAACTCGACGACGGAGACACCACCTTGTCTCCGGTGGCCTAGCCAGTGGCAGCGATGTTGACGCACGAGAGATCTTCTTCCGACGGCGATAACAGTGCATGGATCCCTGGCGATTGGAGGCTCTACAGTTTCGATCAGGATTCTTCCTCGGCTTATGCTCGGTGGATGATGGCGGCAATTCAGTAAGCCCTCTTTGATCTTCTCGTCTTGGATGCTTCTTGAATTTTTCGAGATTGATCGAATCGATCAATCCATGAAAGGATGATCGATAGTTTTTGTGCTGGATCGAGATTCTGATTCATTTAGCTCTGTTCACTCCGAATTCATGACCAAATTACTCATATTAAATCTGTTCCTATTCCGAACGACAGGTGTTCGATGAATTATCTCTGAGACGGTACCGAGCAGCCTTGGACGCAGAACCCGTGTCCGACTCTCTAG
The DNA here is from genome assembly GCA_029216955.1 of Iris pallida. Classification (NCBI taxonomy): domain Eukaryota; kingdom Viridiplantae; phylum Streptophyta; class Magnoliopsida; order Asparagales; family Iridaceae; genus Iris; species Iris pallida. The sequence continues at coordinate 2,609,602 of JANAVB010013000.1, read as the reverse complement.
AATTTCGACTTTATCAGATCTCCTTCTCAGCAGAGAAATCTGAGTTGCTTATGGACACGACGAGGCCGTATCTGTATTCCCGAGGTTGTATCCAGTTTCAGTACAATCCTTCACTCTCAGGTATTGATGCTATATCCTTCTGTTATCTCTTAAATCCCTATTTTTCTACTCTTTGATAACTAGTGTTGGCCAGGGTTAATTGGATTGTTGTATAGATTGTGTTGGCGCGTGGTTGTGTTGCTAGTTAACGGTGTGGCTTGTGTCCGTATTAGTCGATAGGTTGTGTCAGCAGTGTCAGTGTTGGTGTCGGGTGCAGAGGAGATGGGCGTTGCATGAATATAGCAGTAGTTTGAAGTTGTGTAGCTGTGTTCGTGATGGTGCTGTCCGTGTTCTGTTCATATTGGCGTTGTTCGTATCCTGTGATGGAGTGCGTGTCCGGAGATGGACTGGAGTGTTGCACTGCAAATTGATGATGCATGGACGTGAACCTATCTCTTTCAAGTTAGCATATGTGTGTCTCGAAGACCAGTGTCGAGCAGTAGTTTTTCTAAATTATTATACAGTTGAGGTTTTCTTTATTAATCCTTGAATTCAATTGGGTTGTACTTATTCTTTATCTTGTAAAATCTTTCAATTGATTGGATATTTATCCTTTGAATATTTTTGTCTGGTGTTGGTATGGCTTCATGACAAAATCTTTGGGTCTTGGGCTAATATTGGTAATTTGGAGGAGGTTTAGTAGGTTCAAATGGGTGCAAGTCTCGATGATTGCTTTGGCTTATATGTACAACTGGGCTAGGTTTAAATATCCATGTTTTTCCTTTAAATTTGTACAAGTCAATTCTATATGGTTGCTATGGTGGAAGTTACTAACTTGCTTCCTGCGAACTTTTAGTTTTGCTGAGAAATTGGGTTAATGGGCCATGGTTGAGACTTGGGGGTGAGTTGCAAGTTTAAGATATGTTATGATAGCTTGTAGCTTTTTGCTCCCTTACTATCATTAAATATTTTTAATAAATTGAACTGCTAATATTTTTGTATTCTAAAGAAGGGTCCAAAAGGGAATGATATAATATGGGTAAAGTAGTAAGGATTTTGCTAAATGCTACTACAAGTATTTTCTCCTATAATAAGATCTTGTTAAAAGTTTTATGATAATTATCGTGTTAGTAAAGAGTAAGGCTAGAAACAAATTTATATAACTATATGTCCCCAGATAGTATAGACCTATAATGGGTTCATTATTAGAAATAATTATTCTCAATTAGCAAATTGTTATTTAGAAGCTTAATCAACTTGTAAATCATTTAAACAGGAGGACATCTAGATCCGATCTTTACCCGTACTTTCCCCGGAGCAAAGGCAAGTACTTTTCTACGGTTTTGTGCATTTACATTCCTGTACCCTTTCTTGTGACACGTCATGGCACGACATCATATACTCCTGTATTCCTGTACTCTTGCTCTTGTACTTATTAGTGTCGGGTGGGGAAATACACTAGCCATGTGACCAATTCCGGTTACTATATATTCCTGTGCCTAGCTTAGGCCTCGCACTGTGCACGCGGGTCCTAAGTCGTACCATATTCATGCACTCCTGTGCATGCTCCTGTACTCATCCCAGCCGGTCACATGGACTAGATGTATTTCGATATTGTGCACTTGTCATGTCTGGTACTTCAGGATTATAGTTTCATTCATGTACATTACATTTCCTGTACTTTACATGTTCCTGTACTTTACATTCATGTACTATATTTCTTGTATTCATTTTCCTGTACTATTTCCCTGTACTTTCATGTTCATTCCTGTATATCTTTTTATGTACCCCTGTACACATTTCATATCATGTTCATGTTTCATTACCTAGAACTTTACTTTGTTCCGCTCCTGACTGGATAAGTTGCAGGTATACTTGCAGGATTTATCATTCTACCTTATGGGCCAGAGCCCGGGATCTTAGCTGAGCAGGATGGTCATGACTTAGCTTGAGGTTTCAGGTTTAGACTGTTAGCTTTACTCTTAGATATTGTCTTTAGAATTCATGTACATTTCATTATTGATGACTCGTACATTTATATATATAGACTTGTGGATTATGGTGATCATTATGGGATACGTTTTTAGATGCTGTAATTACATACATTTATATTATCTGGTTAGATCTTCCCTAGTTTGGTACAGCTTACTTTGTCGTGTCTAACGACGAAGGCTGGGCGTGTCCGACTCGTGTCCGATTATTCGGGAGCGGGTCGTGACACCAGGTCCCTCTGTAACCAAGGAGCCAAATGATGGCTTGTCCTTTCGATTTCTGAGGAGCCCATTTATAGCCTTGTGACCCTTCGATTAGTGAAGGGGTCACTTGACCATTCATTTGTGCTAGCCTCTGTTTTGCAGAGAGAAATTTTGGTTGAGTGACCTTTCATGAAGCAAAGGGTCATTTGACCCCCTTCAATTAATAAAGGACTCACTCATGGCAGCCGTTGAGTGCTTGGCCATTTGTTTTGGAAGGAGTCATGTGACCTTCATTATGTGAAGAGTCACCAATGACTCATCGATTTCCGAAAGGCCAATTAATGGCTGGAGTGATTCGATTGTACTAGCATATGAAGATTTTATGCTTGTTATGCATAGTAATGTACTCTAAGGTTTAGTTATCTATATTTGAGAGAGTTGTTTTCTTCATGCTAATTTGTTTTCTCTCCTTCTGTCAAGTAATATTACTTGTTATGGCTGGTGTTTCCCAAGGGTCTCTTGACCTTTCATTTGGTGAAGGACCTCCATTTAGTTCTGACTGGTAGTGTAGGAGATGAGTTTTAATGTGTATTTATTATTTACAGTATGTAATGAGTTTACAGTACAAGTTTTGTACAATTTCACTGTAGGGTTGTTGGCACCTAATGTACAGTAATTGTACACTACTAGGTACTATATACACGTATTAACAATATTTTGTATATACTTATATATGTACTTGCATGAAGAATATTTTGAATAATTATAGATGTATATTTGAACTATTTCCATATATAGGTATAGTATTATATTAGTGTCAGTTGTACTGGGATATATGTATTATTTTCAAAGCATTATTCCTAAATACTCCAACTAAGTAAAAGTTATTTTCCAAAATTTTATAAATATTTTTATATACAGATTATAGATTATAGATTTAAGGTAGTGTCCCTTTACCTTCTATTATTAGTATTAATCATAAACTAATCATAATCCTATGTTGTGACTTGTGCTTAATCTCTCATCGGATTATTGGACTTATCGGGATATTCGGATATCGGATTTGGATATTGGACTTTGGATATGATCTGGACTCTATGGGACATATTGCTTTGCGACTTATTTGGGACGTATTATGGACTATAGATTATGATTTATTCCATATCGACGCGATCGTGTCGCGCACGTCGACTTCAGATACCCAAGGCAAGTATTTCCAGCGAACACTCTTATTTTATGTTTAATTATTGTATTTCACGATCTAGATGTGCATGCCATGATTCTGTCACGATGTCCACACGAGATTAGTATTTATGGATTCATGTCGTCATATTTATGTTTCCCACGTTCACCATGTTCCCTGTTTATTTATTTCCTGTTCTATACCATGATTAGAATCCATGTATGCTAGTTAGTCGTGAAGTACTTTGGTATATATGTGATCAAAACCCTGTATAATCCGTGATTCTGTATTTCCGTGCCTGCTAGCTAATCATACACTATACGTATGATTGAGCTTGACCAAGTAGAACCCCAAGCCGATCACATATAGAACACAGTACTTCAACCCCACATAGTGTAGCTATAACTCTTGCATTTCATATTGCAATGTCTCTTACCATGCTTTTTTGTTTATTTTATCTACTCTCACCATGTTACAAACTCACACCAGTGATATCTCTTCTTTTTCCTGTCTTATAATAATTAACATGTTATGGGTAGTAGTTCCCGTGTTGTACTTGCTCCAATCCTGACTGGGATAACCATATTTTTAGGAGAAGACTTAGAAAATTGGTGCACTACTTATTATGATGCTCCTGAGACGGATCATGGTTTAGCTGAGGATGCAGGAGACGACATTGCCGATGAGCCACTGGAGGATGCATAGCTTAGTTTAGACTTTATTTTTGTCGATTAGACTTTTTATTCCATAACATTTGCTGAGTTGTAATAATTTGTGGATGACTGTACCTAACCTTTTTGAGATGTACTCTGCGGATTATTTCCTTCCCTTTTCATGTCTTGCTACTAGTATTTGTGATTGAGTTAGACTTTATTATCATGAGATGTCTTTTCTGGATGGGATTAGTTACACTTTAGATTTGACAGCTTATTACCGCCGACTCTGCGGCGTAGGCTGGGCGTACTTCTACGCACTTGCATTCGAACATCTGGGCGCGGGTCGTGACACATTTTTATGGAGGCCCATGCAGGTCAGCTTCGTAAATAGTACGATGTCATAGTGGTACTTAGGATTAGAGTATCGCTATGAGCCTGCAACAAATTGATAGGAAAAGGAACACATAGGAAAAACTCAATCACAAAATAGGAATTCCATTTTGATCTAAATTCGATTATTTCGAGCAATTCTGACTAATTTCTATCTTGAATTGCTATCTTTCTTGAATAATCTTGTCTTTGTTGAATTTAGGATATCTCTTAACTCTGTCATATCCTATTTTTCAGAATGCCTCCAAAGACCCGATCTAAAGGCTTAGTAGCAGCTGCTGTCGCAGCTTCTGAACGATCGGGATGGTCGTCTTCTCGATATTCCAAGAAGAGAACGACTGAAAATCACCCTCCAGCTCCTGATTTGGCTGCAGTTCAGTAGGTAGCCTCAGTTGCATCGGAGAGTCTTCCTCCTCCTCCATCTCAGCAAGGGACACGAGTATCTTTATCCTCTGAGAGCATGCCTGCTGAAAGTGCAAAGCTTTTCGGCTTCCTACGTGAGATGATAGAGTCCCAGCGCATTCAGGCTGAGTCCCAGTGGATTCAGGCTGAGGCCCAGAGGGAGCAGAATGCCGCCATGCATGACAGTATTGAGAAGGCGCATGAGCTAGCCCTTGCTGCTATTGAGAGAGCTGCTCCTATACCTCAGTAGCAGCAGTCCTCTACCCTGAAAGAGGGGGATATTATGGATTTTAAGAAGATGAATCCTCGGACCTTCAAGGGCACTGAGGGAATCTTGTACGCAGATGAGTGGCTTGAAGACATCGAGCGTATTATGAGGCTTGCTAGGATCCCCAAGGATCTGCAGATTGAGGCAGTTGGTCTTCAGCTTCAGGATATTGCCCGCACTTGGTTCCGGAGCGAGCCTCGAATAGTTCCAGATCTGCCTTGGAACAAGTTCAAGAGCCTCTTTAAGAGGAAGTTCTATCCAGAGATTGCAGAAGGAGCTCTAGAGGCACAGTTTCTGAGTTTGGTTCAGGGCCGACTTTCAGTGGATGAGTATGCTGCAGAATTCGGCAGGCTGGGCCGATTTGCAGATTTTGTAGTCCAGGACCCGAAGGTCAAGGCCCGTAGATTTCGTCAAGGCTTGTCCAAAGAGATTCGGGTTCACATCTCCTCGAGCAAGACTACTTATGCTGGGATTTTAGCAGTAGCACAAAGGATTGAGGAGGTGTAACTCCTCTTCCCGAAATTTTATGATATATTTTAATTTTTTTATTTGATTAGTTTATATTTAATTTTTCTATGATAATTGGAGTTGTGACTAAGCCTACAGGTGAGTTATGACCATCTTGTGGTCACATGATCTCTAGATAGGGTCTATATGCATTCTATAGCTATATTATATTTTATTATGATTTTTAGACATTTTTATATATTTTTAAATATTTATTCTATGAAGATTTATATTTATGAATGAATTTCATAATTTATTTTGAGGCCATTTATGACTATTTTGAGATCCAGTATTTTTCTTTAGGCTCTATTAGGTTAAATATATTTTCTGTATTTTTCTACAATTTTTCTGGGATTTTTAGATAATTAAATATAGGAAAAACCTATTTTCAAAGACTTCTAGAATTTACTGTGCAAGCCTATGAGCATATATTGACCCCAAATATTTTTCTAGGGTTCATTATGCTATTTTATATTTTCTAGAATTTTTCCATAATTTTTGACAATATTTAAGTATTTATTCATCAAAGTTTATATATTTTTAAAGGCTTCCAATATTTATTATGAGGCCATTTAGGACTAATATGAGGTAAAACAATTTTATTTATATTCTAGAAGGTTAAATGTATTTTCTATAATTTTCTACAATTTTTTGGATTTTTCTGATATTTATTTGGAGTTAAAATGAGTTTTTAACGATTTCTGTATTTAAATTAACTAATTACACAGTCATCTGCACAGTCAGCTGTACAGTCAGCACTGGGCCCACCTGTCGGTGCCCAGTAGCCCACCGACTCTCTCTTATATATATATATATTATTATATTCGTTAAACCTAGAAATTTCAGCAGCTTTTTGTGGGAGAACTCATCTAGGGTTTCCGACTTCCCGAAGCGATTGTTGTCAACTCCGACGTGATTTTCGTGCGCCATTTTTTTGTTGGATTCGTATTGAGGTTGACAGCTCCTAGATCGGCATCCCCTCATCCTCGACTTGTGACTACGGTTTGCGCAAGGACCACAGGCAAGATACCTTGCCTCCCTCTACAGTTTATTTACATGCATATTTATATTATTATACAGTTTTACTAGTTGATTATTTATAGGTGATTTGTATAGCATGCCTGCTAGTATATATATAGCCTTGTTTATAATTAGCTTTGTAGTTCATATTGGATATACGTATATATAGTTCTTGTTCAAAGTTAACTTTGTAGTTTATATTGGATTGGTTTTCTCGTGTATCGTGATTGGGTCTTGTCGTGTCATCACTTGTACTTGGACTGAGTCGCATCGTGTCATAGGATGAATAAGTCATAACGGAACTGCAGTATCTTAAAATTCTTGAAGCTAACCTGTGAGTCCACATCAGGGGCGAGGGTTAGTAGTTAAGCTAGCCTGCGAGTCCACATTAGGGGCGAGGGTTAGTAGTTATCTGTCCACACCTGCGAGTCCACACTAGGGACGAGGGTGATGCTAGCCTGCGAGTCCACACCAGGGACGAGGGTTAGTAGTATATGGTTCACACATGCGAGTCCACACTAGGGACGAGGGTGATGCTAGCCTGCGAGTCCACACTAGGGGCGAGGGCTAGTAGTTGTTCAAACCTGCGAGTCCACACTAGGGGTGAGGGTTTGAGTATTCGATTGGTTATCCATTGACATCGTGATATTGTGTTCTCTTGTTCTTCTCCAGCAGTTCGTTTAGGCGTAGTGGTTCTTCCAGTCGTGTATAGTCGTATTTTCGTATTGATTGGTCGTTTCCCATTTATTTCTAGTATTTTCTTTATTGCATGATAAACTGCTAGATAGGCATTTTTTTATGTATCTTGCTATGTCCCCTGAGGACCTGATGATCTCTTCAGGTTTAGTGAGTGCATGGAGATAGCTACTAGTTTTGGATGTCGGATGGGATGATACGCTTGCGGGATCCAGGTATCATATTGCATTTATTATCAGCTCGTGCTTTCATACCTTATCATGAGATATCCGGTTTCCTGATTCAGTTTTAGACTCTTGTTACTTTCTTAGATGTCTTATCGAACATATATGCTAGTGGGCTGCAGACCACGACCCATAGTGTTCATTTATGTTTTATATTCTTGTTGTGGATTGAGATATAGATTTGTTTGCCATGATTTGGCAGTATACCATAGCCTTGACAGCGTTTACGTATTCGAGTCGGGCTGGAGTCCGTTCGATACGTAGTTGGCTTGCTCACGAACTCGCGTCCGAAAACCGGGTGCGGGTCGTGACAAGTTTTTTGGTGGCCCATACAGGTCAGAGTATATCGTACCGGTTACGTAACTGTACTGGTACGAGCCTGCGCATCTGACTAAACCCTTAGAAATCTCAATCCACTCTGCCTTGAAAATTCTCCTAGAAATTATCTACGTCCTTGAAAAACTCCATATTTGTTCTCGATTATACTCCATTGCCTTCCCGTACCATTAATTCTCGTCCCTTCTTGTTTCGGAGTGACGAACGATCGTGCTGTCTATAATTCATTAGAAACTCTTAAATTATAGTATAATATTACTTGATTATTTAATAATTGATTGTTTATAGATATGAGGGATTATAGATGCCATATGTCCTAGATACCTGTTGGAAGGACTGTTAGCCAGTAGTTAGAAGATTATAAGATTTTAGTGACCGTATTTTGAGGAGTAGTGTGACCAAAGGTGGGTAGAAGTCCTCAAGTACTCAGAGTTATAAAATGACTAGAGAAGGTCGTAAAATATTTTTGAGAAATTAAATTTGAGGAGATTAAGGTAATAGTAGACTTTGATTTTTAAGGAATAGTTATGAATTAGAATTTCGAGGACGAAATTATTTTTAAGGTGGGTAGATTTGTAACTCCTAATTCCCAAAATTTTGTGATATTTTTTTTATTTGATTAGTTTATATTTAATTTTTCTATGATCATTGAAGTTGTGACTAAGCCCACAGGTGAGTTATGACCATCTTGTGGTCACATGATCTCTAGATAGGGTCTATATGCATTCTATAGCTATATTATATTTTATTATGATTTTTAGACATTTTTATATATTTTTAAATATTTATTCTATGGAGATTTATATTTATGAATGACTTTCATAATTTATTTTGAGGCCATTTGTGACTATTTTGAGACCCAGTATTTTTTTTAGGCTCTATTAGTTTAAATATATTTTCTGTATTTTTCTACAATTTTTCTGGGATTTTTAGATAATTAAATATAGGAAAACCTATTTTCAAAGACTTCTAGAATTTACTGTGCAAGCCTATGAGCATATATTGACCCCAAATATTTTTCTAGGGTTCATTATGCTATTTTATATTTTCTAGAATTTTTCCATAATTTTTGCCAATATTTAAGTATTTATTCATTAAAGTTTATATATTTTTAAAGGCTTCCAATATTTATTATGAGGCCATTTAGGACTAATATGAGATAAAACATTTTTATTTATATTCTAGAAGGTTAAATGTATTTTCTATAATTTTCTACAATTTTCTGGATTTTTCTGATATTTATTTGGAGTTAAAATGAGTTTTTAACGATTTCTGCATTTAAATTAACTAATTACACAGTCATCTGCACAGTCAGCTGTACAGTCAGCACTGGGCCCACCTGTTGGTGCCCAGCAGCCCACCGACTCTCTATCCTATATATATATTATTATATTCGTTAAACCTAGAAATTTTAACAGCTTTTTGTGGGAGAACTCATCTAGGGTTTCCGACTTCCCGAAGCGATTGCCGTCAACTCCGACGTGATTTTTGCTCGCCGTTTTTTTTTGTTGGATTCGTATTGAGGTTGACAGCTCCTAGATCGGCATCCCCTCATCCTCGACTTGTGACTACGGTTTGTGCAAGGACCACAGGTAAGATACCTTGCCTCCCTCTACAGTTTATTTATATGCATATTTATATTATTATACAGTTTTACTAGTTGATTATTTATAGGTGATTTGTATAGCATGCCTGCTAGTATATATATAGCCTTGTTTATAATTAGCTTTGTAGTTCATATTGGATATACGTATATATAGTTCTTGTTCATAGTTAACTTTGTAGTTCATATTGGATTGGTTTTCTCGTGTATCGTGATTGGGTCTTGTCGTGTCATCACTTGTACTTGGACTGAGTCGCATCGTGTCATAGGATGAATAAGTCATAACGGAACTGCGGTATCTTAAAATTCTTGAAGCTAACCTGCGAGTCCACATCAGGGACGAGGGTTAGTAGTTAAGCTAGCCTGCGAGTCCACATTAGGGGCGAGGGTTAGTAGTTATCTGTCCACACCTGCGAGTCCACACTAGGGACGAGGGTGATGCTAGCCTGCCAGTCCACACCAGGGACGAGGGTTAGTAGTATATGGTTCACACCTGCAAGTCCACACTAGGGACGAGGGTGATGCTAGCCTGCGAGTCCACACTAGGGGCGAGGGCTAGTAGTTGTTCAAACCTGCGAGTCCACACTAGGGGCGAGGGTTTGAGTATTCGATTGGTTATCCATTGACATCGTGATATTGTGTTCACTTGTTCTTCTCTAGCAGTTCGTTTAGGCGTAGTGGTTCTTCCAGTCGTGTATAGTCGTATTTTCGTGTTGATTGGTCGTTTCCCGTTTATTTCTAGTATTTTCTTTATTGCATGATAAACTGCTAGATAGACATGTCTTTATGTATCTTGCTATGTCCCCTGAGGACCTGATGATCTCTTCAGGTTTAGTGAGTGCATGGAGATAACTACTAGTTTTGGATGTCGGATGGGATGATACGCTTGCGGGATCCAGGTATCGTATTGCATTTATTATCAGCTCGTGCTTTCATACCTTATCATGAGATATCCTGTTTCCTGATTCAGTTTTAGACTCTTGTTACTTTCTTAGATGTCTTATCGGACATATATGCTAGTGGGCTGCAGACCACGACCCATAGTGTTCATTCATGTTTCATATTCTTGTTGTGGATTGAGATATAGATTTGTTTGCCATGATTTGGCAGTATACCATAGCCTTGACAGCGTTTACGTATTCGAGTCGGGCTGGAGTCCGTTCGATACGTAGCTGGCTTGCTCACGAACTCGCGTCCGAAAACCGGGTGCGGGTCGTGACAGGAGGATCTTGATCTTAGGACTAAGAGGGGTCGAGATGCATTTGGGGAGAATTATAATTCTGGATTGGCGAAGCGTCCACAGTTTCAGCAGAAGACTTTCCAGCAGCAGCAGACGGCCAGAGCCCCTATGCTGCTGCAGCAGCAGAAGCAAAACCATGCAGGACCACCATGTGGCTATTGCAAGAAGCCGGGACATATCAGCGAGCATTGCTGGAAGAGGCTGGGGATGTGTTTGTACTGTGGTTCTAGCGGACATCAGCTGAGAGATTGTCCACTAGCTCATCCTATTCAGGGGACGGCTTCTACCCAGCCAGCTAGGCCACCTGCAGCACAGCAACAGAGAAGACCTCTTCCCACTCAGCAGCAGAGCTTTGTCCAGCATCAACAGAAGGGAGCACCTCAGAAGGGCAAGGCGTTTTCCATGACTACTGTTAAGGAGGTCGAGGCACCTGGAGATGTGATTGCAGGTTCTATTCTTTTAGATTCATATCCAGCTATTGCTTTATTTGATTCAGGAGCTACACATAGTTTTATATCTTCAGCCTTTGTGTTTAGATACAGTAGCGTCCAGCGTCGCATAACCCTGGGTGGAAGGGAATTGTATGCTGATGTACTCGTAATGCCACTTCCGAGTTTCGACATTGTACTCGGGATAGATTGGTTGAGTAACAATTATGCTTCTATTGATTGCCATCGAAGATGTATTGTATTCAGTCCTCCGGGGAAGCCTACATTTGAATTTTCAAGAGGAGCAGTGGAGCAGCAGCATGATATTCTGTGCGGAGCTATGGTTGACGACAAGGGGTTGCCCCGCCCACTCATTGCGAAATTCCTAGATGTTTTTTCAGAAGAACTGCCAGGATTACCGCCTGTTAGAGATGTTGATTTCTCTATAGACTTAGCTGAACCGAAAGCTAGAAATGTCTACAGAGTCAACAATCATGAGTCCGTAGAGCCGAAGAAGCAAATAGATGAATTGCTTGAGAAAGGATTCATTAGATCTAGTTCATCACCCTGGGAAGCTCCGGTATTATTTGTGCCGAAGAAGGATGGGCCAGTGCGGATGTGCATTGACTACAGGGTTTTGAATAACCTCACTATCAAGAATAAATATCCACTGCCGAGGATCGACAACTTATTCGATCAGCTGAGCGGCACCAGGGTATTTTCGAAGATAGACTTGAGGTCTGGCTACCATCAGGTGAGAGTGAAGGAGGAGGATATCCAGAAGGCTGCATTCCGGACGAAGTATGGCCAGTATGAGTTTTTGGTGATGCCATTCGGGTTGACCAATGCACTGCTATTTTTATGAACTTGATGAATAAGGTATTCCATAAATACCTTGACCAGTTTGTTGTGGTGTTCATTGACGACATCCTGATATACTCAAAGACCCCTGAGGAGCATGAAGAGCACTTGAGGATCGTGTTAGAGACTCTCCGCAAGGAGCAGCTTTATGAAAAACTCTCCAAATACGAGTTTTTCCTAGACAAAGTGGAGTTTCTCGGACACGTAGTTACTGGTGAGGGTATCTCAGTAGATCCGAAGAAGATTGCTGCCGTCGAATCTTGGACCACTCCTACCTCAGTAGCAGAGATTCGGAGCTTCTTGGGATTAGCGGGGTACTACAGGAAGTTTGTGCAAGATTTCTCCCATATCGCAGAGCCGATGACTGGGTTTACGAGGAAAGACGTGGAGTTTGTTTGGTCTGATGAGTGCCAGGCAGCCTTTGATGAACTGAAGAAGAGATTGACGACAGCACCCATTTTTGATTTGTCATCAGGGACTGGAGGTTTTACTATATACAGTGATGCCTCAGGTAAGGGTTTAGGTTGCGTCCTGGAGCAGAACAAGAGAGTGATTGCTTATGCTTCAAGGCAACTACGACCCCATGAGCAGAATTATCCCACTCACGACTTAGAGCTTGCAGCAGTGATCTTTGCTCTGAAGTTGTGGAAGCACTACCTCTATGGTGAACGGGTAGAAATATTTACAGACCACAAAAGTCTGAAGTATGTATTCACCCAGAAAGAATTGAATATGAGGCAGTGTAGATGGCTTGAGCTGATGAAAGACTTTGATATCTCATTTCAGTACCATCCTGGAAAAGCTAATGTGGTAGCGGATGCACTCAGCCGTTATCCAGTAGCTATGTATCTGACGATGGATCGGCATCTGTTAGAGGACCTGGAGAGTCTGGGTATTGAGATTGTGATTCCTGGAATTGACATGCAGATGATGGGCATGCAAATTCAGTCTGGGATGATGGACAGAATCAGAGAAGCTCAGTACCACGATGGTAGCTTGAGGACTCTACGAGTTCAGGTGCAGGCTGGATTGACTGATGACTTCTCTATCGCTAAAGATGGTTCTTTGAGGCATGGGACTAGGCTTTGTGTGCCTAGTGGTGATCTGCGAGAAGAAGTATTGCAGGAAGCTCATCGCTCTCAGTATTCTATACATCCTGGAGCCACCAAGATGTACAAGGATTTGAGAGATCATGTTTGGTGGTATGGAATGAAGCGGGATGTGGCACATTTCTGTTCCAGATGCTTAGTGTGCCAGCAGGTCAAAGCCGAAAGGAAGAGACCAGGTGGATTGCTTCAACCATTGCCTATTCTGGAGTGAAAGTGGGAACATATCACTATGGATTTTATTTCCGGACATCCGCGTACTCCTGTAGGAAAGGATGCGATTTGGGTCATTGTTGATAGACTGACCAAATCGGCCTACTTTTTACCATTCAAAGTGGGACTGTCTACAGAGAAGCTTGCAGAGCTGTATGTGAGACAGATTTTACGATTGCATGGTGTACCTGTGAGCATTATATCTGACCGGGATAGTAGATTTACATCTCACTTCTGGAGGACCTTACAGGCTAATTTGGGCACTCAGCTCAAATTCAGTACTGCTTATCATCCTCAGACTGATGGACAGTCGAAAAGGACAATCCAGACTCTGGAGGACATGCTTCGTACTTGTGTGCTAGATTTCAGAGGCTCTTGGGAGGATTATCTACACTTGGTGGAGTTTTCATACAACAACAGCTACCAAGCCAGTATTGAGATGACTCCTTTTGTCACGACCCGATCCCAAAGTAATGGGTCTAGTCGGATCATAACCAGCCTGTACCGTTGTGAGACGGCGGCAGTAAGCTGTATCAAGCAGTGAAACGCAACATGCAGAAACATCTAACAGAAATAAAATATTTTTATTAAACTGAAACTGGTCTGAAATGGAAATAAAACAACAACACAATTCATTTTATTACAACTGTTCTGAAAAGGAAGAAAAGGAAAAGTACTAAGCCAACACTCTAGGGTTCTGGGGTTCCTGGTTCAGCCTCTGTGGGACCCAAGTCTGTCCCATAAAAAGTGTAATAAGATAGCTCATCTTCGTCGCTGTCACCTAAAAATGTTGGGTCTCCAGTCAGGAGTGAACAAGAAACATATTTCCTCCACATCAAGCATTTCTAAATTAATAATAAATAAAAAATGCGATACAGTTTAAGAAACAATATATTTTTGTATTTAATAGTAAAAAGAGACCGACAAGAAAGATGATGTCAATTTCCAGCATGATATAATACTAAGCTAGTATTTTGAGTATATAACAGGGCCTATGACCGGCTGGTGAGGCAATATGTATACTAACATTTTTTGCCAAAACGAATAGTATACGGTATGGCTCAACCCCCTGTGTGGTAGGGATTAGCGCGAGGCAATAAACGATCGATATTTGGCTTTGGTCACAGACGTTATACTACTCCCCCAATCAATCCCCAAGCAATAAGTCAATGAGTCAATATAGCACTCCAGCAATCCGTCAATCGATGTGGAGTTCGAGAGGGATCCACGGTGAATCAGTGTCAATATACTACATGTAATCAACTGATGCATACATTTAATTATTGAAATAAAGACACAGACATGGAGTAGATATGAAACTTGCCTTGGATAACTCCTTGGCGTGGAACGCGACGAGCAGCAAGTAACCGTTAGGATTTAAGGTCCCGAACCTACAGATCATAGTACCAGATTTTAACCAGAACTACGCTCTAATTCTAAGGTGCAATACTAGGCTAAGTCAGGCAGGTTGGTGATCCTAATTGAAAACCACTTTGTACATAAAAATATATTTTGTTACTAAAAATTAACATATAACCGTATCAATAAAATATAGATTTTGTCGTAAATATTAATTAATCGGGAAAATAATTTAAAATGAATTTCTCGAAATTAGTAATTTTTGTAAGAAAATAGTTTTTATTTAAATAATATTTTAAAATAGAATTTATTTAATCAGAATGATTTTCATAAAATATATCTTTTAGACATTTCATAAATTATGTAGAAAATCACATTTAAACATAGATAATAATAAATGCGCAAAAATACGTTTTCTTACCAAAATATTGGTTTAAAGTTAATATAAAAGGTTTTCGGGTTTTAATATTAAATACCATTAGCAAAATAACCTTTTTAAATAAATATTAGTTTTTATTATATTAATTCTCCTTATAAAACCTTCTTGATTAGAAATCATCTTTAAAAGGAAAACATTTATATATATATATATATATATATATATATATATATATATATATATATATATATATATATATATATAATTATTTAACGAAATCTATTTTTTTATACAATTTACTTACCAAACTTTTATTTAAAGATAATACTTTTTAATGAATATTTATTTACTACTATTTTGTAAACAAACTAAATCATTATTTGGTTTAACACTCTACGACTTAACATTACAAATTAAATGATAATCTTAACTACATATTTAAACAATTAAAAATCATTAAAACCATATCTAAATTATTAAGGTTAATCCACAAATCAATTAATACCAATAAAGTATATTTGAAGTTTCCTAAAACGATTATTATTACAACATTTACTAATTACATCACAGAAGCTAAAATAAATCAACCACATAATCTAATTAATTTCTATAGAACCTATTTCTAGGCCAGGATGGTGTATGGGTTTCTGTGATCACAAACAAAAAACGAAAAATGAAGGGATTACCCAAAGTTGCACGAAGGAATACCGAGGGGAGGCCACGGGCTCGGAACGACGGGCACGGGTACGTGCACGCACACGACGACGGAAACACACACGGAAGCATGCGAAAACAGTGAAACACTGGGCGAACGGGGGGGGGGTGGGGCACCGCGGGTCGGGAGGACCGACGGGCCATCGGCGGTGCGCTACCGACGAGGTGGTCCGGCGGGGCTGTGCCGGACTGCAATGGTCAGCGGGTGCGGGGGTTCTAGTCGGCGGAGCTGCGCTGGAGGGGAGGTCGGCCGGCTGGGGCGGCCAGCGAGGGCTGCAAAAGGGGGCACGGGGGTTCTGGTGTTGGGAATATGGGAAAAGGAGAGAGAGATGGGCTGGTGTGTGCGGTTCCTTCTTCTTCTTAGCTTAGAGAAAAAGTGAGGGTGGTGGTAAGATTTTTGGGGAGTGATTTGAGGGGAGAGAGAACATGGGGGAGAAACAAGGGGTGTTGTGAGTGGTGATGAGGATTTTTAGGGAGGAGTGGGTTGAGGGGTTCTACAACCTTTCCTCCTTAGAAAATTTCGTACTCAAAATTTCAAAGATAAGGGCCCGGGTACAATCATGCAATCATGCCTGAAACTGGTCTGGATATTCTTCCTCAATAGCCTTATGCTAATTAGGCTTACTGTCCCGTAGCAAAAACCATCAGTGCAATATCTTCATCAATTTTATCCACTATTCTCAATTAACATTCTTTCCTCCTTAGAAACAGAGTCACTATCCATAATTTATGGGTTTCTGTTTCTATCCCTGAATTGTCAAATACCGTCACCACCTTAGAAAATTTGTCTTTCCACATTTTCATACTAAACAAATATAATATTTCCTGTAATATAGTATATACTTCCTTCAGCTTGCTAATATATTCAAAATTTAACTTTATGATTTGATACATTTCGTCTTGTCTTAATACTTCAATATCAAGCCTCGGTAACCCAATATCATATTTGAAATCCAACACCACATTTCAATGCTTCAATTTGTCATGATCCGTAAAATTTTTTTATCATTCCTTACTCATAGGTGATCACTTTGTAATTTATTTTAGACGTCACTTTTCATCAACATGTGTATATCTTGATTCTAAATCCTCATTTTCCATATTTGATCCTAAAATCTCAACAAAATTTAATTATCATGCTTAAGCTCAAATCCTTCATCTTGATTTTACTTCATTTGACCAAATATTTCTCTGTCAAAAAAATATCTTATTAAATCTTTCCACCTTGTATTATTTACAATCCTCCTATCTCTGCTTTCGGATCTGTAATATTTTGCACTTTTAAATTCATATGATTGTCATCCTTAATTATTTACACCTTAAGTCCAAAATTTCTGGTTTCAGTCATTCTTTATATACTTTCTGATTCATCATACACCTTCCTAAAGTGCATCTCCAACCTCTAATCTATAAATTTTACATTCCTTGATTCAAATCACAACTGTTCATTTTTATCTCATCTTTACCCTATAACTCATGTACTCGATAAATTCCTGCTATAGATCGTTCCAGATTTAAATCATCAGGCATAATCAGATTCGAGGCATGATCACTAGGTACAATAATAAAATATAGGCACGGTCAGAATTATCTATATATGATTTGAGATAGAGTTAGAAATTTTGTTGTGATCGTTTTAGGCACAAGTAAAGTCTAGGTACGATTAAAATATAATCAATGATCATAAGATGGAAGAAAAATCAAATGTGGTCTCGTGAAACAGGAAAGGCGACAAAGAAACGAATGTCAACAGCTTATTGAGGAGGCAAAAGTAATAGAATCTTCTGAGATGAGGGACTAAAAATTCCAAATCAAATTGGGTTAAGGTATAAGGGTTTGTGACTCAGAAAAAGCCAACAAGTTGTATGATAGTAGGATAGCGAGAGTGATTTGAATAACTATGACACGAATGTAATCAGATAAGATATTTCTGAAGGCGGAGACAACTGCTAGAAATGCAAATCCTCTAACCGGATAAAAGTCAGAATAATTTGATGGTACAAAAAGGACAACCATCGTATGGATATAGTCTTAATAATATTCGAAAACCAAATATATCCGAAGTCACTTTACCTCTAATTCATGCCTCGCCAGAGTGCACCTGACTGCAGTAAATTTTTGGCTCCATAACTTGAATAATAATAGGTTACCGAGTAGTCTATCAACTTTATCCATTTCATGGCTGAGCAACATAAGGAAAAATTTGTTGAATTTAGGACATAGTCTCAATAATATCTGAAAACCTATGAACACCTGAAATCACTTCAACTTAGAGTCTATGCCTCGCCAGTGCGCAACAAGCTGCAGTAAACTCACAGTTTTTATAATTCAGACAATGACTACAACGCATATGTGCGAAGCAATATTAGGCCACTGAATATTTTCTCAACTTTGTCCATGAGAATTTCAAAGGATCTTCCGAAAAATTCAAACGAGTTCTAAAGTTCTAATAATGATAGGAAAGAGATGTAGATATCCGTTCTTCTAGAATCAAGAAAATTTATCAGGATAAATATGTGTTCCAGTAGCTCTTGAGATTCAAGAGGTCGGTTTGAAGTCAAGTGGAGTATCTGTTCTTCGACATTTTCTTCAAAGATTAAACTTATGGAATTGATCAAACTTGATTCTGACTAATTGAGTTGGACACAAGACAAGATAGAAGCATCACCGCTTCGAGTTGAGTAGAAGAAGCCAATGAGAATATTTCCGACAAATCACTTAGGGAATACAGATCTTTATTGAAATTATTTGGAAAAATAATTTCTTACCCAAGGAAAGTTTGAGCATTCGCTAGGTAAGTTGGGCTAAAAGGTAAATCTTATTGATTCAAGGAAGTCAAGTTGAAATGGTTTAGCAAAGCCAACAAGGAATAGCTTTGGAACATAAGTCATGATCTGAAAGATTTAGGTACAAACATAAGCAAGGTAACCTATGAACTATAAGCAAGCAAAAATAGATTTTTAAATATATAATTTCGGTCCTATGGTGTAACACGGTGAATATAATCTAGGTACGTTCTAATTGTTTCTAAAGTCTATTTTCCTAAAGTCTCATCTAGGCCTAAGTCAAGTTGCAGGACTGCATGCTGGTCTAGACTAAGTTGCCTAGACCAACTTACAGGACTGACCTGCATGGGCCACCACTAAAAACATGTCACGACCCGATCCCAAAGTAATGGGTCTAGTCGGATCATGCCCAGCCTGCACCGTTGTGAGACGGCGGTAGTAAGCTGTATCAAGCAGTGAAACGCAACATGCAGAAACATCTAACGGAAATAAAACATTTTTATTAAACTGCAACTGGTCTGAAATAGAAATAAAACAACAACACAATTCATTTTATTACAACTGTTCTGAAAAGGAAGAAAAGGAAAAGTACTAAGCCAACACTCTAGGGTTCTGGGGTTCCTGGTTCAGCCTCTGTGGGACCCAAGTCTGTCCCGTAGAAAGTGCAATAAGACAGCTCCTCTTCGTCGCTGTCACCTAAAAATATTGGGTCTCCAGTCAGGAGTGAACAAGAAACATATTTCCTCCACATCACACATTTCTAAATTAATAAAAAATAAAAAATGCGAGACAGTTTAAGAAATAATATATTTTTGTATTTAATAATAAAAAGAGACCGACAAGCAAGATGATGTCAATTTCCATCATGATGCTGTCCCAATTTCTTGGGTCGAATCGGATCATGCCCAGCCTGCACCGTTGTTGAGACGGCGGCAGTAAGCTGTATCAAGCAGTGAAACACATGCAGATAAAATTCTAACGAAATATAAAAATATTTTATTCAATTTGAAAAGCCTGAAATACAACGAACATTAATACAGCATTCAATTATTACACTAGTTTTCAAAAGAAAATAAATACTAATCCAGCTCTTAAGATTCTGAGGTTCCAAGTTCTGCGGGACCAGAGTTAGACATCAGATCCTCGACGATGCAATCACCGAAAAATGTTGGTCTCCAGTCAGGAGGGAGCAAAGTACAATTCATGATAATCCAACAATTGAAATAATAATAGAGTTATGCACTTTTAAACAATTTAAAATAAACAGTTTTCCAACAGTTAAAATATTGTGATGTGAATAGGCAATGAATATGACCGGATTGGGTTGTACAGTTGTATCATATTGATACGATATGACTTATCCTCGTGTGTATGAGGGGTAAGCTAACACAGTCAGTATACTACTTTGGATGTGGTCATACTCATTACACTACTCCCCCAGTACCCAACAGTCAATCAGTCAATGCTCTCCGAGAGAGTTCCGTGTTGCATCGTGGTTTAAACTTGCAATAAAACGATTACTAAATAATTGGTAAACTAACACAAATTGTACTTGCCTTTGTTTTATTGACTGGATTGAGATGTCTGAATCGAAGAAGATGTCAAGTATGTTCTTGAAATCCTACAATTTGAAAATTCTATCTTAGAACCAATGTTGTACCATATCTAGTTGAAATCTCTAGAACAGAACCCTAGTCAAATTTTAGTTTTATTTACAACTCTACTTAGAGCGCTTATCGAGGTGAGTTACTATCTTACGAAGAAAAGTCAATTTAACTTTTTATTGGGAAAATCGTATTTTCCAATTATTTGACAAAACTTTGTATTTCATATTATAAAGAATAATATTTTTTTTTAAATGAGAAAAACGTGAAATTTGTTTAAATAATAAACTTGTAATTTTCCTAATTTATTTAATGTGAGAAAACAATATTGATTTTCTATAAAATAATTATTTTACTATTTTTACGTGTTTACGTCAACCACAAACCAGAGAAGAATAAAAATTTACACTAACTTATTACAAAACCACAGAAAGAAATAAAAGCTGGGCTTATGCCCTTACAGTCCATTTTACATGAATTTAAATAAGAAGAAAATATTTGTTAGTCTCTAAAAATTATCCTACAAATTAATCACAAAATAAAACTAGTAATTAAATTAAATTAATTTCGAGTCTCAGACTTTGGTCCAATAGTCAAAATAGCTAATGCCTCAACGTCCGGAACAATGCCGGTTTCGTTTGCATTTCGCTAAGGGCCCATTGACCGATACGGTCGTCGCCCGAAAATCACTTTATAAAAATATTTCCGAAAACCGATTTAAAAATATTCCTTTATAAATTTTATAAAATTTCGGCAGCATTCCCTCTATTTTCGGGATAACCAAAAACTGGGAAAATGTGCCACAATACCAAATAAATATCCCCAAACTAGGGAAAACCCATAATTTAAATTCCACCATAAGGATTAATAACTCACAAAATATATTTCCGAAGAATACTCGGAAAACCCGAAATTACTCGAAAACCCGAGAATTCACAGAAATAAACCAACATTCTCAGAAAGTCTCAGAACCAAAACTAAAACAAAGCTACAGATTTAAACCGAAAAAATCACAGAACTCGGAAATTCGGAAAACCCGAAATTAAACTCGAAAATTCCGAAAACTCACAGAACCAAAACCAACAGAAGAATTATTCACTCAAAACCCATATTTCCAAACCACAGCACAAAATCGTCAAGCCAGAACTTCTTCCGAAATGGACTTCGGAAAACTCGAAATCATCTAAGCCGAATCCCGTAACGGGATCGGGGACCGTATCATCATCGACTACTCTAATTGGAAGGGCACGGGGACACGAGATATACCTCGGGTTGCTCGGTTAGAGCTCTCAGATGCAATTATAGAGAAAAACCAAATTCACGCGGACTCGGGAAAGCCCAAAACACGTGGACAACAACAAATTGTGCGGAACAGCGCAGAAACGAGCACGCCTACCAGAACAGAGGTTGCCACGGGAATCAAAGCGCCACGGGAACAACGCTGGACAGCGGGACGGACCACAGGAATCCATGGACAGCAGATTGGGCACGAGAAACCACGGAACACCGGGGGCGACGGCGAGGGGGTCGGCCTTGGGCGGTCGGTCTGGGCGGAATGCTGGTCGGGCGGTCGGAAACGGCGGCCAGAGGGCTCGACGGCGTCGGGTCGGTCTGGACGGGGCCGCGCGAACAGGGAGCGACGGCGGAAAACGCCGGATAGGCTCGGTGTCGCCGGCCTAGGCCGCTGGGAGGTCGCACGAAGGGTGCGAGAGCGATCGGCGGGGGTCGCCGGGCTGCGGCGAGGGAGGACGTCGGCTGCCGGAGGAGCTCGGGTTGCCGAAAATTGGAGGTTAGGGCACGGGAGATTTTGGGAATGGAGATGGAATGGTGATGGGGAAAGAAGAAGTGGGGACAGGGTTTTATAGGAGAATAGTGAAGGGGGTTACGGGAGAGGAAGAGTCGCCGGTGGTTTCGGGAGGAAAAGAGTCGCGACCGAGCGTTTGTGGGCTGTGAGAAAAAGAAGGGTTTCGGGAAATGTCAGAAGTAAACGAGAGAGAGAGAGAGAGTAAATAAATGAGTATTTAAGGAAAAGAATTGCTTTTCCTTTTGCTGAATGGAGCAAAAGTTAAAGTTAGAGTTATAAATACAAGTAAAAGTTTTAAAAGGGAAAATAATTCTTTTTTTAATACTAAAAAATAGAATTAAACTTATAATTATAAATTAATGGATCGAGTTTGGATCCAATTTTAAAATGGATCGAGACGGGTCCGGGATGGTCTGGTCCAACACTGAAATTCCAGAATATTAATTTTCTAAAAATACAATTTTCCTAAATTAACAAATAATGATTTATAATAATAATTGGTTAATTAAAAAATTTCAGGTTTGACCAGAAATAATAATTTAATTTTAAAATAAAATAACACTAAATTAATTAATAAAGGTTACGGGTTTCACAACCTTCTCTCCTTAGAAAATTTCGTCCTCGAAATTAAAGGATAGGGTTAGGTGTACAATCATGCAATCATGCCTCAACCAGTCTAAGTATTCTTCCTCAGTAGCCTCATGCCTAACTGGACTATTATCTCATAGCAGATCAATCTAGTGCAATATGTCCATCAATTTTATCCACTATTCCGAAATAATTTTCTTCCCTCCTTAGAAACATAGTCACTAACCACAATTATGAATTTTTGTTTTCATTCCTGAATTGTTAATTACCGTCACGATCTTGAAAATTTGGTCTTCCATATTTTTCATACTATACACAAATAATATTTCCTCCAATATATACTATACTTTCTTCAGCTTGCTAATATATACAAAATTTAACTCTATGATTTTATACACTTCGTTTTGTTTTAATACTTCAGTATCAAGCCTCGATAACCCAATATCATATTTTAGAATCCAACATCATACTCCAATTTGTCGTGATTAGAAAAATTTATCATTCCTTACCCATACGTGATCACTATGTAATTTTAGATGTCCATTTTTATCAACATGTGTATATCTTGATTCTAAATCCTCATTTTCCATATTTGATCCCGAAATCTCAACAAAATTTAATTATCATGCTTAAGCTCGAATCCTTCATCTTGATTTTACTGTATCATTTGACTAAACATTTCTCTGTAAAAAATCTTATTAAAATCTTCCCACCTTGTGTTATTTACAACTTTTCTATCTATGGTTTCTGATTTGTAATCTTTTGCATCCTTCAATTCATATGTTTACAACTTTAATTAGTTACATCTTAACTCCATAGTTTCTTGTTTCGATTGTCCCTTTTCCTGATTCATCATGCATCTTCCTATAGTGCATCTCCATACTTATCATTTAACTACCTCTAATCAACACTGTCTATTTGCTTAACATTCACATCATTAATTTATCCCTTCCTAGGTTTAAGTTCAATCACGAGTGTTTCATATTTATCTCATAATTCATGTACCCCATAAGTTCCTTCAATAGATCGTTCCAATTTAATTCATCAGGCATAATCAGATTCGAGGCATGATTGCTAAATATATAAAAAATAAATAAACATGTTTAGAATTTAAATAATCATAACGAGTTGAAAGTTTTAAAATGAGATCAAATAAAATAGAAAGGTCAAAAAAATACGACATCAATTTATTTGAGAAACAAATAATAATGTAATTTTCGAAATGAGGGACAATTTTCAATTCAAACTGGTATGAGGTATAGGAGTTTTGTGACTCAGAAAGAATTAACAAGTTGTACGATTTTAAGATGGTGAGGGTGATTAAAAATAGCCATGACAAGAATATAATTCGATAGAATATTTCTGGAAGTGGGAGCAAATGCTAGAATACAAATCCTCAGAATGATTGGAGATAATCATGATATGAATATAGTCTTATTAATATTCGAAAACCAATTATTTTCGAAGTCACTTTGTTTCAAATTCATGCCTCGCCAGTGTGCACCTGACTGCAATGAATTTTTGACTCCATAACTTGAATAATTTAGTTTACCGAGTAATCTTCCAACTTTATCCATTTCATGGGTAAGCAAACATAAAACAAAGTCTCAATAATATTTGGAAACCTAACGATTACCTGTCATTATTTCAACTTAGAGTTTATGCCTCGCCAGTGCACAACTAGCTGCAGTAAACTTGCAATTTTCCATAATTCAGATGAATGACTATCACGTAAATGTGCGGAGTCATGTTAGGTTGCTAAATATTTCCTCAACTTTGTCCATGTGAATTTCAGAGAAATTTCAAAAATTCAAACGAGTTTAAAGTTCTAAACAGGATAGAAAATGTAGATGACTGTTCTTCTGAGATCAAGAGTTTTATCAAAATATGTGTTTGAGATTCAAGAGACTGGGGCTAAAATCAAGAGGAGTATATGTTCTCCGATTTTCTTTTCCAAAGATGAAACGATCAACCTTAATTTGAATAATTGAGTCAAATACTAGATAAGATAGAAGCATCACTGCTTCGGATTAAGTAAGAAAAACTAATGATAATATTCCCGACAAATTACTCAGGGAATACAGAAAATTATTTTGAGAAGAATAATTCCATAACTAAGGAAAGTTGGAAATTTGAGAGAAGGTAAGTTTTATTGATTCAAGAAAATCAAATTGAAATTGTCTAGTAACGCCAAGAAATTAAATAGCTTTGGGACAGCTCAAAATTTCCATGACTAAAGGAAATTCAAGAATGGATTCAAAATGTGATCAATTTTTTGACCGTTCCTGTTTCATGATCATAGAAGCTTTTTAGGCCTTGATTTGATCAAGAAATTGCATAGAGAGAGTAGGATTTTAAGATGAATGGAGGAAGTCAACAGATGAGAATATTTTCGGTCTTTGGAGTAACTCAGGAGATAACATTCAATATTGAAATTGAAAATAACCCCTTTTAGAGAATCATAAACTAAACTAATTCTTCTGGTAATAATTGATCTTGAGGTTTAAATGATCCCAGAAGAATTTTGATTCAGGATTGATTCCGAGAAAGTTAGTCAATTGAAAAGGAGATCAAAGAAAAAGGTTGGATAATGGTTGTAGATATATATTGGGTAGATAAGCATTTATCAGGGTTGCTAAGAGAATTCGAAATTCTACATAGCGAACGAATCAAGATTTCAATTAAAGGTAGAGAAGTAATGAAGAATTCAAAATTTAGGTTTGATAAAGAAGAAGACCAAAGAATTCAATCTTATTCCAAAAAGAATATGAATCCTAAAGTATCCTAGAACCTGAAAATTATGATAGGAAAATAATCTCGAAAGTCATGGGACACTCAAAGGTACAATCAGCCTAATCTAGATAAGGTTTAGGTATAAACACAAACAAGGTATCTTACGAATCTATAAGTAGGCAAAAATAGATTTTTAAGTAAATAATTTTTCGGCCCTATAATGTAACATGGTGTATATCATCGAAGTGTTCTAGTTGTTTCTAAAGTCTGTTTTCCTAAAGTCTCAACTATCCTTAGGTCAAGTTACAGAACTGCGTGATGATCTAGACTAAGTTGACTAGACCAATTTACAGATCTGACCTGCATGGGCCACCACTAAAAATATGTCACGACCCGGTCCCAATTTCTTGGATCGAATCGGATCATGCCCAGCCTGCACCGTTGTTGAGACGGCGACAATAAGCTGTATCAAGCAGTAAAACACATACAGATAAAATTCTAACAAAATATAAAAATATTTTATTCAATTTGAAAAGCCTGAAATACAACGAACATTAATACAACATTCAATTATTACACTTGTTTCCAAAAGAAAATAAATACTAATCCAGCTCTTAAGATTCTGAGGTTCTAATTTCTGCGGGACCAGAGTTAGACATCAGATCCTCGACGACGCAATCACCGAAAAATGTTGGTCTCCAGTCAGGAGGGAGCAAAGTACAATTCATGATAATCCAACAATTGAAATAATAATAGAGTTATGCACTTTTAAACAATTTGAAATAAACAGTTTTCCAGCAGTTAAAATATTGTGATGTGAATAGGCAATGAATATGACTGGATTGGGTTGTACAGTTGTATCATATTGATACGATATGACTTATCTCCGTGTGTATGAGGGGTAAGCTAACACAGTCAGTATACTACTTTGGATGTGGTCATACTCATTACACTACTCCCCCAGTACCCAACAGTCAACTAGTCAATGCTCTCCGAGAGAGTTCCATGTTGCATCGTGGTTTAAACTTGCAATAAAACGATTACTAAATAATTGGTAAACTAACACAAATTGTACTTGTTTTTGTTTTATTGACTGGATTGAGATGTCTGAATCGAAGAAGATTTCAAGTATGTTCTTGAAATCCTACAATTTGAAAATTTTATCTTAGAACCAATGTTGTACCATATCTAGTTGAAATCTCTAGAACAGAACCCTAGTCAAATTTTAGTTTTATTTACAACTCTACTTAGAGCGCTTATCGAGGTGAGTTACTATCTTACGAAGAAAAGTCAATTTAACTTTTTATTGGGAAAATCGTATTTTCTAATTATTTGACAAAACTTTGTATTTTATATTATAAAGAATAATATTTTTCTTTAAATGAGAAAAATGTGAAATTTGTTTAAATAATAAACTTGTAATTTTCCTAATTCATTTAATGTGAGAAAACAATATTATTTTTCTATAAAATAATTATTTTACTATTTTTACGTGTTTACGTCAACCACAAACCAGAGAAGAATAAAAATTTACACTAACTTATTACAAAACCACAGAAAGAAATAAAAGCTGGGCTTATGCCCTTACAGTCCATTTTACATGAATTTAAATAAGAAGAAAACATTTGTTAGTCTCTAAAAATTATCCTACAAATTAATCACAAAATAAAACTAGTAATTAAATTAAATTAATTTCGAGTCTCAGACTTTGGTCCAATAGTCAAAATAGCTAATGCCTCAACGTCCGGAATAATGCCGGTTTCGTTTGCATTTCGCTAAGGGCCCATTGACCGATACGGTCGTCGCCCGAAAATTACTTTATAAAATATTTCCGAAAACCGATTTAAAAATATTCCTTTATAAATTTTATAAAATTTCGGCAGCATTCCCTCTATTTTCGGGATAACCCAAAACTGGAAAAATGTGCCACAATACCAAATAAATATCCCAAAACCAGGGAAAACCCATAATTTAAATTCCACCATAAGGATTAATAACTCACAAAATATATTTCCGAAGAATACTCGGAAAACCCGAAATTACTCGAAAACCCGAGAATTCACAGAAACAAACCAACATTCTCAGAAAGTCTCAGAACCAAAACTAAAACAAAGCTACAGATTTAAACCGAGAAAATCACAGAACTATTCCGAAGCTAACTCGAAAATTCTCGAGAAGCCGACAGAATGTTTCCGAAGAAAATTCGGAAAACCCGAAATTAAACTCGGAAATTTCGAAAACTTACAGAACCAAAACCAACAGAAGAATTATTCACTCAAAACCCATATTTCCAAACCACAGCACAAAATCGTCAAGCCAGAACTTCTTCCGAAATGGACTTCGGAAAACCCGAAATCATCTAAGCCGAATCCCGTAACGGGATCGGGGACCGTATCATCATCGACTACTCTAATTGGAAGGGCACGGGGACACGAGATATACCTCGGATTGCTCGGCTAGAGCTCTCAGATGCAATTATAGAGAAAAACCAAATTCATGCGGACTCGGGAAAGCCCAAAACACGTGGACAACAACAAATTGTGCGGAACAGCACAGAAACGAGCACGCCTACCAGAACAGAGGTTGCCACGGGAATCGAAGCGCCACGGGAACAGCGCTGGACAGCGGGACGGGCCACGGGAATCCACGGACAGCAGATCGGGCACGGAAAACCACGGAACACCTGGGGCGACGGCGAGGGGGTCGGCCTTGGGCGGTCGGTCTGGGCGGAATGCTGGTCGGGCGGTCGAAAATGGCGGCCAGAGGGCTCGACGGCGTCGGGTCGGTCTGGGCGGGGCCTTGCGAATAGGGAGCGGCGACAGAAAACGCCGGATAGGCTCGGGGTCGCCGGCCTAGGCCGCTGGGAGGTCGCGCGAAGGGTGCGAGAGCGATCGGCGGGGGTCGCCGGGCTGCGGCGAGGGCGGACGTCGGCTGCCAGAGGAGCTCGGGTTGCCGAAAATTGGAGGTTAGGGCACGGGAGATTTTGGGAATGGAGATGGAATGGTGATGGGGAAAGAAGAAGTGGGGAGAGGGTTTTATAGGAGAATAGTGAAGGGGGTTACGAGAGAGGAAGAGTCGCCCGTGGTTTCGGGTGGGGAAGAGTCGCGGCCGAGCGTTTGTGGGCTGTGAGAAAAAGAAGGGTTTCGGGAAATGTCAGAAGTAAACGAGAGAGAGAGAGTAAGTAAATGAGTATTTAAGGAAAAGAATTGCTTTTCCTTTTGCTGAATGGAGCAAAAGTTAAAGTTAGAGTTATAAATGCAAGTAAAAGTTTTAAAAGGGAAAATAATTCTTTTTTTTAATACTAAAAAATAGAATTAAACTTATAATTATAAATTAATGGATCGAGTTTGGATCTAATTTTAAAATGGATCGAGACGGGTCCGGGATGGTCTGGTCTAACACTGAAATTCCAGAATATTAATTTTCTAAAAATACAATTTTCCTAAATTAACAAATAATGATTTATAATAATAATTGGTTAATTAAAAATTTTCAGGTTTGACCAGAAATAATAATTTAATTTTAAAACAAAATAACACTAAATTAATTAATAAAGGTTACGGGTTTCACAGATGCAATACTAAGCTAGTATTTTGAGTATATAACAGGGCCTGTGACCGGCTGGTGAGGCAATATGTATACTAACGTTTTTGGCCAAAACGATTAGTATATGGTACGACTCAACCCCCTGTGTGGTAAGGATTAGCACGAGGCAATAAACGATCGATATTTGGCTTTGGTCACAGACGTTATACTACTCCCCCAAGCAATAAGTCAATGAGTCAATATAGCACTCTAGCAATCTGTCAATCGATGTGGAGTTCGAGAGAGATCCACGGTGAATCAGTGTCACTATACTACATGTAATCAACTGATGCATACATTTAATTATTAAAATAAAGACACAGACATAGAGTAGATATAAAACTTGCCTTGGATAACTCCTTGGCGTGGAACGCGACGAGCAGCAAGTAACCGCTAGGATTTAAGGTCCAGAACCTACAGATCATAGTACCAGATTTAGTAACCAGAACTACGCTCTAATTCTAAGGTGCAATACTAGGCTAAGTCAGGCAGGTTGGTGATCCTAATTGGAAACCACTTTGTACATAAAAATATATTTTGTTACTAAAAGTTAACATATAACCGTTTCAATAAAATATAGATTTTGCCGTAAATATTAATTAATAGGGAAAATAATTTAAAATAAATTTATCGAAATTAGTAATTTTCGTAAGAAAATAGTTTTTATTTAAATAATATTTTAAAATAGAATTTATTTAATCAGAATGATTTTCATAAAATATATCTTTTAGAAATTTCATAAATTATGTAGAAAATCACCTTTAAACATAGACAATAATAATGCGCAAAAATATGTTTTCTTACCAAAATATTGGTTTAAAGTTAATATAAAAGGTTTTCGGGTTTCAATATTAAATATCATTACCAAAATAACCTTTTTAAATAAATATTAGTTTTTATTATATTAATTCTCCTTGTAAAACCTTCTTGATTAGAAATTATCTTTAAAAGGAAAACATATATATATATATATATATATATATATATATATATATATATATATATATATATATATATATATATAATCATTTAACGAAATCTATTTTTTTTATACCATTTACTTACCAAACTTTTATTTAAAGATAATAATTTTTAATGAATATTTATTTACTACTATTTTGTAAACAAACTAAATCATTATTTGGTTTAACACTCTACAACTTAACATTACAAATTAAATGATAATCCTAACTACATATTTAAACAATTAAAAATTATTAAAACCATATCTAAATTATTAAGGTTAATCCACAAATCAATTAATACCAATAAAGTATATTTGAAGTTTTCTAAAATGATTATTATTACAACATTTACTAATTACATCACAGAAGATAAAATAAATCAACCACAGAATCCAATTAATTTCTATAGAACCTATTTCTAGGCCAGGATGGTGTATGGGTTTCTGTGATCACAAACAGAAAGCAAAAAATGGAGGAATTACCTAAAGTTGCACGAAGGAGTACCGAGGGAAGGCCTTGGGCTCGGAACGACGGGTACGGTACGTGCACACACTCCACGACGAAAATACGCATGGAAGCATGCGAAAATGGTGAAATACTGGGCGAACAGGGGCGCGGGACACCGCGGGTCGGGAGGACCGACGGGCCATCGGCGGTGAGCTGCCGACGAGGTGGTCCGGCGGGGCTGCGCCGGACGGCAGCGGTCAACGGGTGCGGGGGTTCTGGTCCGACGGAGCTGCGCCAGAGGGGAGGTCGGCTGGCTAGACAACGCCTGCTGGGGCGGCCAGCGAGGGCTGCAAAAGGGGGTGCGGGGATTCTGGTGTTAGGAATAAGGGAAAATGAGAGAGAGAGGTAGGCTGGTGTGTGCGGTTCCTTCTTCTTCTTAGCTTAGAGAAAAAGTGAGGGTGGTGGTGAGATTTTTGGGAAGTGATTTGAGGGGAGAGAGAACATGGGGAAGAAATAAGGGGTGCTGTGAGTGGTGATGAGGATTTTTAGGGAGGAGTAGGTTGAGGGGTTCTACACCTTTTGAAGCCTTATATGGACGAAGGTGTCGCACTCCATTGTCTTGGGATGACGTGGGAGAGCGAGCCTTATTGGAGCCCGAGATAATTACTGATGCTGTCGAGAAAGTGGAGCATATCAGGGAGAGACTTCGTGTGGCTCAGGACAGGCAGAGACACTGGGCTGATAGCCACCGAAGACCGTTGGAGTTTGAGGCAATGAGTTTAGATTTTAAATTTTCCTCTAGTTATTAATTAAGCATTATATTCTAAGTTTGGTTTCATTTCTAGGTGGGAGATATGGTTTTCTTGAGAATTTCTCGGACACGTGGCACTATCCATTTTGGTCGAGGCGAGAAGCTTAGCCCCAGATTCATTGGGCCTTTCAGCATTCTTGAGAGGATCGGGGCTGTCACCTACCGACTTGACCTACCAGCTACTTTGGAGGGTGTGCATGATGTATTTCATGTGTCGCAGCTGAGGCGTTACATTTCTGACCCAACTCATGTGTTTGACCATTCAGAGGTCAGAGTGGGTCCTACCCTCAGATATCAGGAGGAGCCTGTTGGGATTTTAGGCCGTCAGGAGAAGGTGCTACGCAACCAGACGATTTCCCTCGTCCGAGTGGCGTGGAGTCATCACTCTCCGGACGAGTCGACTTGGGAGCACAAAGATGAGATGAGAGAGCATTTTCCTAGTGTTTTGTAGTGTGATTGTATGTTGCTATGATTGAACTATGTTTGAATGAATGTTTTGAATTTCGACGACGAAATTTCTTTTAAGGTGTGTAGACTTGTAACTACCCCAATTTGAAATTCCCTAATTTTTAAAGATCAATATTATTTCTGAATTTTTCACAAAATTATCTTGAATGAAATATAATTTTTGATGCCTAAATCTGATTAATTATTTTTAATTAAATTATTTAATTCAGTAATACTTTTACTAATAATTATACTTATTGCTTCTAATTATTATTTATAAATAGTTAATATAAATATTATAGGCTGGGCTTCCAAGCCCAGTTGTATTAGAATTTAGTGTCTAATACTCGGGCTTGGGCTGCCAGCCCAAGTTAACTATTATATGGGCCTATTTGGATTAGGAAGAGTTAATTTGTTGGTTTATCCTAAATATCAGTTAATTACTTTTAAAACTATATTAGTAGCTAGATGCCAAAATCTGTTAGAATTAGTTGAGGCTGCCTACTATTTTTGTCATGACCCGTTACCCAAATTGTTGGACCAAGCCGAGCCATGTCCAGCCTACGCTTGGTTAAAGCGTAGTAAGCTGTTCTAAGAGTTTATACATGAATGATACTAAGTGTGCTAACATTAAGACAAATAAGATTTTATCACAACACAGCTTCTATTGACGAATTAAACAAGTATTAAAAGTTATTACACTTCAAATGTATGAGACTGGAGACAAAATCCAGTATCCAGATATAAGTTCAAACCAAAGTCTAAGTCTCAAAACACATGAAAGATATCTAGGCAAGGTTCCCCACTGGGGCCTCTTCTGGAGCATAGGCCAGGTCCTCAAAAGCAGTCCCGTAGTATGTATCACATAACATTTCTTCCTCAGACAATGCACCTACAACATTATCATGTCAGGACGGAAGCAAGTACTTGTACTACAAACATATAATACTGATCATGTAATGGAAAGAGATAAAATAACATAATCATGGCATATCTTGATTTATCCATTTTTAGATACATTTCATCATGGCAATATATGTTTTTTTAAAGTTTAAAACTATAGCATGTACGTGATCGGTCAATAGGTAGTAGGATGTATTGTGGTACATATTAATTTCTGAAGTGCACATACGTACAATTAACGGCATTGGTGTATATACATACACAAACGCGGGATCAGACATACGACAAAGTTGCATATAGAATATAACTGCACGGTAAATACATACGGAGAAGGGGGGCATGATCACGTACTCTACTAACAGTTTTTTCATAACCCATTTTATAACATGTGAGTGATACTAAGAGTAGTATAGAGCATGGCATGTACTGAGGACCAGTAAAAAGCATGTGAAGATATGACTTGCAGTTTCCAGAAAGCAGTATTCTAACATAATTCATTCATAGTTTATTGTCATATGTAGTAAATAAGTTTGTAGGGGTACTTGCCTCGAGCAAAGCAAGGATAAGAATATGTAGCTATAGATGTCCGGTGTCCTGTCAAAATGATATACAATCTCAGTCTCTAAATATTGATTAAGATTACACTAGTGTTGTGACACGGCTCCTAATAGGACACTAGCTAGGTAAAGCTCTAGTAGTCCAAAGTGAGGTGTTACAACATCTAGACTAACAAGTAGGTCTTGTAAGCCCCCTGAATTTTCGGGATTTATTTTCAAATTTTCCAAATGATTTATTCTCGATAATTAATTTTGATTTAATTAATTTTGATCTTTAAATGCTCTTTACCTTGACTTGGAATTCTAGAGCATCAGGGATGCCAGTCTCTGGAAACTTCCTTCTTGAAGTTTGTAGTAGACGAGATTATCTTCATGTTGATATTTCGCGTTCCACTTGAACTTGTTCTCTTGTGCTCCATTTGATTCGCGCAACTTCGGGTCAATTTAGGCCAATTTATCGTCTGTCGTAATTTGTGATTTAACTTTCAATTTAATTTCCGGGCCCGACATCGGTCCAATCCAGTCGACCCAATATATGGCCCTGGCCTGTTTTGAGTCTACTGTGCACGTGCCACTTGCGTGCCATCGAATTGATTTCCCTTGTGCTCCCATTTCGCCCATAATTTTAAATAGTTTAAATTATTATTTTAATTAAATCTTGGCCCCAAGCTTGTCCAAACATGACCCAACACCCAACCCAATTTGGTGTAACCCCTGTCACTACCAAAATACGCTCATTTAGCGACGGAGTATTAGCGACGGACTTATTCCGTCGGTATTAGCGACGGTTTCGTGGCCGCTCAGCGACTGCTTACCGACTACAATCCTTTGTCATTTTTATTTTAATTTTAGGGGGAGGAAAGGTCGCACATCCGTCGCTAGAGTGTCGGTATTTAGCGATGGAGTTTTGGTCGTCGCTACACAGTCGATTAGTTTGGCGGGAATTGTGTAGAAAATTGGCGGGACATATTTTTGACGCCTTAGCGACGGATGTGCAGTCGACACTTATCCAAAAAGGCGACCGATTGGCGACGGTCTTTTACCAGTCGCTCGTCTGTCGCTAAATAAACGTTCCAGACTTTAAATGGAACGACGGGGGGAACTTTTCGTATTCCCCCCAAATTCACTCTCTCTCCTCTCTCTCTCTCTCTCTATCTCTCTCTCTCTCTCTCTCTCTCTCGCCGGTGTCGGCTTCGGTGATCGGCGTCGGGAAGGTTATCGGCGTCGGCGTCCTCTCCTCTCTCTCTCCCGAAGGTAACCCCCCCTCTCTCTCTCTCTCGATCTCTCTCTCTCTCTCTCTCTCGGTTATAGGGTCTGGGCGGCGCGATTGGGGCTGGGCCGTCCGTGGCTTGGCGGCTGGCTTGGGTCGGGGGCTGGGCGCTGGGCTTGGGGTGGAGGCGTCGGGGTCTGGGAGGCGGGCTTGGGGTTGGGGCGTCGGGGGCTGGGCGGGGGAGTCGGGGTCTGGGAGGCTGGCTTGGGGTTGGGGCGTCGGAGGCTGGGCGGCTGGCTTGGGTCGGGGTCTGGGCGGTGGGCTTGGGGCGGGGGCGTCGGGGTTTGGGAGACGGGTGGGCTTGGGGCGGCGGGCTGGGCGGTGGGCTTGGGGTTGAGGCGTCGGGGGCTGGGCGGCTGGCTTGGGTCGGGGGCTGGGCGGCTGGCTTGGGACGGGGGCGTCGGGGGCTGGGCGGCTGGCTTGGGACGGGGGCGTTGGGGGCTGGGCGGCTGGCTTGGGTTGGGGGCTGGGCGGCTGGCTTGGGGCGACGGCATCGGGGGCTGGGCGGCTGGCTTGGGGCGGGGGCTGGGCGGCTGGCTTGGGTTGGGGGCTGGGCGGCTGGCTTCGGGCGGCGGCATCGGGGGCTGGGCGGCTTGCTTGGGGCGGGTGCGTCGGGGCTATTTGCAACCGACGTACACCCATAAGCACTCTTCATATATATATGCAACCGAACTACTAGGCGGCGGGCTTGGGGCGGCGGGCTTTGGTCGGGGGCGGCGGGTGGCTTTGCTTCTCAAATTCATCTGAGTTTATATATTGGCTAAATAATGTGTTATCCATATTGGGTGTTCCATTAGTTTGGTGGTGTTTGGATTAGTAAATGTGAATATATATGGGGTTGGATTCATGGTGTATATGTTCACTGTCTCAAGGACAGTGCGAGTTCTATCAGTTGTGTGCTTCTGTATAGATGTATATATCTATACATCTAGCTGTGATATACATATGTGTATGTGACAATCTCAGTTAGCGACGGACTAGTTACCGGTTAGCGACGGATATTTCCAGCTCCATTAATTGCATTAATCTACGGTACGACATGGTGACGGATATTCCCTGCAGCCATTCGACTGGTGAGGCAGAAACTATGTTGCCGTAGATAAAGTTGCCTGTCCTCCGACCCTCATCCCTCGGCAATGATGATACGACGACCTATCACTATATCTTATATAGTGGTAGATGATGTCTTAGTATTACATTAGTGAGTTCATCTTGATTCTGTTACGTACGTCCTTCAGATACTAGATACGATAAGGTTAACATATACTACATGATATGTATACAGAATATAGATGATTCACACTAATGTATGCTAGAATGAATCTTGGGTTGTGTTCTGAGCCATCCGTTCTCACACTTAAAACACATAGGGATTAGTAGTGTGAGAGCGCCAGAGAGAGTGAGAGCGCCGGAGGGGGGGAGGAGGAGAGAGTAAAATGGTACGACATGGTGAAGTAGTACTGTATTTTGGCTCCAGTTCCAGCTCCATTTGATCTACGGTACGACATGGTGATCAGGACATAGTACCTGCAGCCATTCGACTGGCGAGACAGAAACTATGTAGCCGTAGATAAAGTTGACTGTCTTCCGACCCTCATCCCTCGGCAATGATGATACGACAACCTATCACTATATCTTATATAGTAGTAGATGATGTCTTAGTATTACATTATGTGAGTTCATCTTGATTCTGTTACGTACGTCCTTCAGATACTAGATACGATAAGAACATATACTACACCATATGTACAGAACATAGATGATTCACACTAATGTATGCTTGAATGAATCTTGGGTTGTCTTCTGAGCCATCCGTTCTCACACTTGGCAAAAAATTGAATTTTTTATACTTTATCGGCTTTCGAAAATGTACTCAAATTATATGATGGTTCCTTTAGTTAGCTTGCTTCTGTTACAATTATATTATTTGTGACTATCGATCTTACCAGATGGCACCCATGACCCGAGGAGCGGTACGTCGTTTGAGGAAAACAGTGAATGCTGAGGTGGCTCCTCCTACAGTTAAGGAGGAAGTGGCACCGGTTGCTAGTGAGACCGGGAGTTCTATTCATCCAGCACCGGTAGCTAGTGAGACCGAGAGGACTCTTCATGCAGTCCTTGCAAGGGACGACAGCTCTCCTCGCGCCAAAAATCTCGCTTTTTTGAGGTGGTTGCGTGAACGTATCACTGAGCGTTTGCGTGAGCAGCGTGGTTCTCATTAGCTATTAGTACTTATTTGTATTGGACTATTTGTATTGGGTTGTTTTTGTATTAGACTATTTGTATTGGACTACATATTGAGTTGTTTTTGTATTAGACTATTTGTACTGTCCTCCGACCCTCATCCCTCGACAATGATGATACGACAACCAACAAGAGAGAATACTAGATCCATCTCAGTATGACGTATACTCTGATAGATCACAATTACAAGAATGATATCAGTAGTGGGATTGAGTGCTGGAGGAGATATTATCAGAGAATACGTCCTACTCAGATGGGTCTCCCACCGTTACTAATTTTTTCTGACAGCATAGTAGATGTGCTCCGTCAACAGATTCTTGCTCCGAGCCAAAACTTTGTCCCGGAGCTCAAGTGGACATCCTTCGTGTAGAGCTTGAGTGAGAGGTTCCTGACAGCATGGTGGTCTCATTTGTCAAAGTATCCGTGCTCATCCCACATTGGTTGTGGGACGAGCACGGATACTTTGACAAAGGAGACCACTATGCTGTCAGGAACCTCTCACTCGAGCTCTACACGAAGGATGTCCACTTGAGCTCCGGGGTAAAGTTTTGGCTTGGAGTCAGATTCTGTTGACGGAGCACATCCACCATACTGTCAGAAAAAAAATAGTAACGGTGAGAGACCCATCTGAGTAGGACGTATACTCTGATAGTATCTCCTCCAGCACTCAATCCCACTACTGATATCATTCTTGTAAAGGTGATCTCTCAGAGTATACGTCATACTCAGATGGGTCTCTCAGGGTATCCTCTCCGATTGGTTATGTTCTGAGCCATCCGTTCTCACAGAGGGTCCTATTTTGAATTCTATATTTTGTATTTTGGTTTCTGTATTTTGTATTTTGGTTTCTGTATTTTGGTTCCAGCTCCATTTGCATTAATCTACGGTACGACATGGTGATCAGGACATAGTCCCTACAGCCATTCGTATGTGCATATTTGGTCTATGTGATTCTTGGATAATTGGTGTGCATTATATATTGGTTTGGTTTATGCATATTTTTGTGAACAGGAAAAGTGTTGCACCATATGTACAGAACATAGATGATTCACACTAATGGTGATCAGGACATAGTCCCTGCAGCCATTCGACTGACGAGGCAGAAACTATGCAAGTAGCCTTAGATAAAGTTGACTGTCCTCCGACCCTCATCCCTCGGCAATGATGATACGACAACCTATCACTATATCTTATATAGTAGTAGATGATGTCTTAGTATTACATTAGTGAGTTCATCTTGATTCTGTTACGTCCTTCAGATACTAGATACGATAAGAACATATACTACACCATATGTACAGAACATAGATGATTCACACTATTGTATGCTAGAATGAATCTTGGCTTTTGTTCTGAGCCGTCCGTTCTGATCAAGCATCTTTCTTCTCCTCGTCCTCCACCATGGCTCTGAACAAATCTGCTCCTCCCTCTACTTCCCTTCTTCTTATTTGACTCTCTCAGCAACATACGACATCCACCTCAAGTGTAGAGTCGGGGAAGAAGAAGTGGACAGGAAGAGGAGGGGAAGCAGCACAGCCGGCGGCATGACCCGGAGGAAGTACAGAGGTTTTCTTCAACAGCCGTAGGAGAACTATAAGGATATATCTTTTTAGCGACATATCATCTTGTCAAAGACCCTTCATGTGAATATCATGTTACCGCGGTATCGGAAGACTAACATGTTAGTCTTCCGATACCGCGGTAACATGATTGTCACATTAAGGGTCTTTGACAATGTGATATGTCGCTAAAAAGATATATCCTTATAGTTCTCCTACGGCTGTTGAAGAAAACCTCTGTACTTCCTCCGGGTCATGCCGCCGGCTGTGCTGCTTTCCCCTCCTCTTTCTGCCCACTTCTTCTCCCCCGACTCTACACTTGAGCTGGATGTCATATGTTGCTGAGAGAGTCAAATAAGAAGAAGGGAAGTAGAGGGAGGAGCAGATTTGTTCAGAGCCATGGTGGAGGAGAGGAGAAGGAAGATGCCTGATCAGAACGGATGACTCAAAACACAAGCCAAGATTTATTCTAGCATACATTAGTGTGAATCATCTATGTTCTGTACATATGGTGTAGTATATGTTCTTATCGTATCTAGTATCTGAAGGATGTAACAGAATCAAGATGAACTCACTAATGTATGCTAGAATGAATCTCGGGTTGTGTTCTGAGCTATTCGTTCCGATACTTGGCAATTAAGCCATTCGACTGGCGAGGCAGAAACTATAAGGCTACTTGCATGTTCTTCCAATTTTAAATTACAAGATTACTATATTAGGTTAAATAAATCACTAACCTCATCACGGTGAGTCTTGGTGTAGCACTCAAATGTGGGGCACCTGTAATCTATGTGAGTTCATCTTGATTCTGTTACATCTTTCAGATACTAGATACGATAAGAACATATACTACACTATATGTACAGAACGTAGATGATTCACACTAATGTATGCTAGAATGAATTTTGGGTTGTGTTCTGAGCCATTCGTTCCCATACTTGGCAATTAAGCATGTGAAATAGAACTGATTATGTTTAGTTTGTCTTACGATACAGATTTTCACATCCAAATTGAAATGGATCGTTACTTCGTTGATCGTACATGGGTGTACTATAGCGGATCAACCTCCTGGACCGTAGGTACTTATAAGTATTGACCGTATCGGATTAGTATCGATCTATCATTTTGGTATGGGCCGTATCGGTTGGTATTGGTCTTAGCGAATTGGTATCGTCCTATCCGATATGTAT
Source organism: Iris pallida (assembly GCA_029216955.1). Lineage (NCBI taxonomy): Eukaryota > Viridiplantae > Streptophyta > Magnoliopsida > Asparagales > Iridaceae > Iris > Iris pallida. Next base: position 2,570,290 of record JANAVB010013000.1, on the reverse strand, counting down.
CGGCCGTATAGCTAGGATTCATATTGGCCTTATCGATTTGGTATCTGTCATATCCGATAGGTATCGGCCGTGTTGGATTATTATATACCATTTCGGATTAGTTTCGTAGAAGGTTTAGTAACAACTGTACTTGGATTTCTCTCTTCTAGAGCTAGATTACCATTGCAAGAGAGTCACGAGAGCGTAAATGGCCAGTTACAAAACATACATACTTCATTTTCAATCTCGCTTTTCCTGATGGAAAAGGAAGTATGTATGTTACTGTAACTGGCCAATCACGATCTGGTGATTCTCTTGCAATGGTATTCTAGCTCGAGAAGAGAGAAATCTAAGTACAGTTGTTACTAAACCTTCCATGAAACTAATCCGAAATGGTATATAATAATCCAACACGGCCGATACATATCGGATATGATCGATACCAAATCGATAAGGCCAATATGAATCCTAGCTATACGGCCGATACATGTACATATCGGATATAGGACGATACCAATTTGTTAACGCCAATACCAATATGATACGTCCTATACCAATTCGATAGACCGATACAGGCTTGATACACTAGATACTAAGTACATCTGGCCTATACCAGCGGATCCACAAATTACTGCACGATAGGCCCAACGACTCTAGTTACATCCGGTTATTGGTGAGTACATGATTACATAGTAATTCTGTTAGTCTTGTGATACAGATTTTTACTCATGCTACCAACGTCATAACTTTTCCAGTGCTGCTCCCTCTAATGATGATGAACGCAAAAAACCAACGTCACAACTTTTATAACTTGAGTAAATTTCTTTACCCTATATGAAAATTTCTGTTGTCAGAAAGATGGCTCCTAGGACTCGTCGAGGTGGTGCTGCTAGTCGAGGAAGGGGTCGAGGCAAGAAACCCTTGGAGGTCGACACGGAGGAAGTCTCCGTCGTCAAACAAGAGCCGGTGACTGTTAAGGAGAAGGTGTTACCAAAGGTCGAGGTCAAGGAAGAACCGATGACCATCAGGGAAGAGATTGCTCCCAAGCTTGAAGCTAAAGAGGAGCCACCGTCAGAGAGTAGTAGCATCGGGACCGACCCTCCTGTCCCTACAGAAGACCTCAACCAGATTGAGCCTTCGTATGCAAAGTGGCTGATAGAATGGTACATGCCTCAACGCAACTATCATCCCTGGCTGTGAGAATTTATCGTCTGACTTGTGGTCATTGTTGAAGCGAAAGTCGATTTTCCTATGTGTTTTGGAATATTTGTGAAAATTTTGGAATATTTGTGTTATGATCGGTCGCCAGGATTGGATATTAGGTTACTGTAACTGGCCAACTCTTTCCTATGTGTTTTGGAATATTTGTGAAAAATTTGGAATATTTGTGCAATGATCGGATTATAACGATGGATATTAGGTTACTCTTCCGGATAATTGATGTCTATTTTATATTAATTTGGTTTGGTCTATATGATTCTTGGATAATTGGTGTGCATTAAATTCGTATGTGCATTACTTGGTCTATGTGATTCTTGGATAATGTGACTGCATTATATATTTGGTCTGTGTGATTGTTGGATAATTGGTATGCATTATATATTGGTTTGGTTTATGCATATATTTGTGAACAGGGAAAGTGCTGCAATTTTTTTTTTTCCAATAAACCCAGTTAGCGACGGACTAGTGACCGTGTAGCGACGGATAATCCCAGTTTCCGACGGGTTGTCGACGGGTAATCCGTCGCTATCTGGAGTTTTTAAAATGTTTTCAGGCAGCGACGGGTTATCGACGGATTATCCGTCGGTAACGTTCTGGTGGTATAAGCTTCGACGGACTAGCGACGGAACGGCCGTCGCCAGGGCGACTGGTAGACAGCCGCTAATCAGTCGCTCTAAATAGTGACGACGTAGCGACGGCGAATCCGTCGACATGGTTCTGGAAATGTATGACAATTTCAGAACCATGGCGACGGATAATCAGTCAGAAATCCGTCGCTGTCGCGTCGCAGTAGCGACGGGTTAGCGACTACGATTCTGTCGCCATGGTGCAGGAAATGCCAAGCTTTTCCAGAACCTGCTCGACGGATAGTCCGTCAGTAATCCGTCGGAAAGCGGTCGTTAATTACCGACGCCTTGCGAAACATTAGCGACGGAATGATACAATGTGATACGCTGTTACGACGGGTTTCCGACGAAAATGTACGTCGCTATAGCCTACACAGTTCAGTACTTAAAAGCTGAAGTGGACGAAAGTCCGTCGGACATCCGTCGCTAAGGCTTCGTATTGTAACGTCGAATATCCGTCGCTAAGGCTTCGTATTGTAACGTCGAATATCCGTCGCTAGTCCGTCATGTGACGACAACTTAGCGACGGAAGGTTATTAGCGACGAGCTGATTGCCGACGGATGTTTTTGGCCAATATCCGTCGGTACTCGGTCGCTAATTGTATTTACCGTCGTCTTAGCGACGGATGTGGCCGTCGCTAAAACGATAAATTTTGGTAGTGTGTCATGACTGCCTATACACCCCACTGATATTTCTCATTTTTTTCCTATTCAAAAATATCTCTCTATATATAAATATCTCATTTCCTTTATCTTATATATATATATACATATATATATATATACATATATATATATATATACATATATATATATATACATATATATATATATATATAAATTCTCTCTCCAATAATATCTCTCTCTCACTCTCTCTCCCCACACATTACAACTAACCCCCCCTTTTATGGCCGACCTACTCTCTCTCTCTCTCTATTCCCTCTCTCTAAATATATATCTCTCTCTCTCTCTCTTTATATATGTATTAATATACGCTCACACACATAAACAACTCACTCTCTCTCTCACCACTCTTTCACCAGTACACAACACCCCCCTCCTAGCTAGCCGACAGCCAACACCCTTACCTTCATCCTCCTTCTTCTTCTTCACTTCTCCATCTCTTCATCATCCTCCTCCTCTATAAACGTCATCACCACCATCTCCATAAACAATAACACCATCATCACCATTATGATCATCCTCACCACCACCACCATGAGCACAGCCACCACCACCAAATTTCTTTTTCTCTTCCACCCGACCACCGTATGCCTTTCCCGCCGCCGTGCCGGCCAAGCGCGCAGCAGCAGCAGCTAGTAGCGCAGCCGCAGCAGCAGGCGCACAGTGCGCGCGTGCGTGGGCCGCCGTCGCGCGCCGCCGCACGGTACTGCCGCCGGCCGCCGCCGTCGTGGCTGGCCACCCCTGGCCCGGGCGCACCCTCCGGCGAGCACCCTCGACGTGCCAGCTTCTTCTCCGACGTGCCACGTAGGCTATTCGTGCATTTTGCACGAAATCCCGGCGTGACGCTCACGGGTTGAATCCAGAAATAGTGTTTCGAAGAAGCAACTTCGCACGCATTTTTCGGGAAATCTGACCGTTGGATCGACAAACTCTTTGCTCCATCACAATCTCGGTATATACCCCTTCATCCCTCTCAAATTACATCCGTTAATTTCATCGTTTGATAGATCAAAACCGGCCACCAAGTTGACGTTTTAATTTGTACTATTTTTGGACAGTTTTGTGGAGCCGACTTCGTCAGCTCGTATCTCCTCCATCACAGCTCCGTCTGGCGTGCCACCAATTCCTATGTGAAGCTGGTATAACCCTCTTCCTACCCCTCCAGTTTCATTTTATTGTGAGCACGTTTGATTGGTTGAATTCGACGCCAAAGTTGGCCGTCCGAATTCGTAATTTCCAACTTATAAAATTCCATTTTTGAACCCGGAACTCCGGATTTAATTTCCGACGCTAGCAGTAGACTCGTGGCGTCGTTCTGGCACGTTTTCATATAAAATTTACTTAGTTTAGAGGACGTGGGCTCTGGCACGCATTTCGGTGCAAAGCGGGCCCCACAGTCCAGGTCAACGGGACTTTTTGACGCCGGCTCATCGGAATCCAATTCTGGATATACCGTTGAGTTCATATCGTCATTCTGGACTCGTTGACATATAGTTTACTGAGTTTTGAGGACATTGGCTCCGACATGCTTTTTCGTGTAAATCGGATTCCAGTATCCGGGTCAACGGACCAATCTGAGATCGGGTCATCGGAATTCAATTTCGGATATACCGTTGAGTTCGTATCGTCATTTTGGATTCGTGAACATATAATTTATTAGGTTTAGTGCACTTTTATTCTGGCACATTTTTCGGTACAAAGTGGGTCCGACACGGACACCATTTTGACCCGAAATTACTTTTTTGCCCCTGTGTCCAAATTTGGACTTATGGATAGGCTATCCTAGCTAATTTGACCATTCTGGACACGTTGGTGATGGTTATTTCACCATCCGACAACGTCTGTAGGTTTTCACCCTATTATTATAATCTTCTCCTTTTGTTGAATTTTGAGATCCATCGATTCCAGTGATTTCACCATTACTGAAATTGATATGTTGACCCTGTCGATGTTATAGAGACTAGCTTTGACCCTGTTGACCATGGTTGACTGCTTTGACTGAACGTCGAAGTAGAGTCAATATTAGCCTAGTTTGACCTAGAATTGACCAGAGTTGACAAGTTGACTAAAAGTCAACTGTAAGTCAACCATTAACCAAGTTTGACCTAGTTTGACTTGGTTTGACTACCTGTGACCTAGTTTGATCTAGTGTGACTCAGTGTGACCTAGTTTGACATAGTGGACTGAGTCTGACCTAGATTGTGTAGCTTATACTATAGAATGAAGCCTAACACTGTTGAACCCTAATTAGCTTATATATATCTTATCTTTAGGTCTGTGGCATCACTCTGAGCATCGACCCCATTTGACAACTCAGGACCGCAGGCGAGTACATTCACTGATAGTTTTCATTGTCTTGATATCTGCTATATCCGATTCAGTCGTAGTGTCTTACTTGATTCTCAGTCACGATAGTTCACGGACTAGTATACGTTGGATCATGACATGAGATGTTGTTCCTGGATTTTCTTGGTATATATGTACATTTCCTGTCATGTTCCCTGTACTTGTATAGACACCGATTCCTGAGAGGGAGTAGCTATCCTCTTAGGGAATTTCGTGTCATGACGTGTCATGTCCAGGTCCATTATACTACTCGGGGATGGAGAAATATTAGGGGTTATGTGATCAAAGCCCCATGTCACTATTTTGCTTGCGCCACTCTCACCTCACGTAGGATGTAGCAGATACCTCCATGTCCATGTTATCCAGGTTGGCCGGCATGATTTTCCGTTGAGGTCACCGCGGATTGCCGGGCCAAGTGGATAACCCTACCATGATTCCCTTGCCGATCACATAACGCTCTAATAATTCAAGGCACATTTTATATTTACTTATATTATCATATATCTTGTTCTGTTCTACATTCAGTACTTTCTCACCATGCTATGATATTTAGTTACTCACATGTTCTACATGCTTTTATATTGTACCTTGATTGAAGACTAAGTTCTGCTCGGAAGAAGAGTTACAACTCCGGTCCTTGTTTGGTTTAAGGGTTGTAACTCAGCTTCCGAACGGTTCCCAAGTCTTCATATATCTTTGTCTTGTAGTTCATTATAATGTCTCTTATAGAATTTATCAATTCACATGAAACTGTTGTTAGCGTTTGTACTTACTCATTTTCCTGACAAGATACCGTTGATAATATTTTAGGATTTGTTATACCATTATTGGACTTCATGATGTTGCTAGCTAAGGTGGATCTCACAATTTTTCTATGTGAGTTGCCTGGTAGTTATCCTTAGTTTGTCTTGTTTTTCTTTCTTTATTTTCATGTCTTATGATTCCTTCTAGTAGTTTCTATTGTTCTTATGCCTTAGTTATCTTTCCTGTCTTATCTTCTTTAGATGTTGGGTTGTGATTGACTACATTTGTAGTTCATGGACCTTCTAGATGTAGTATATATTTATTGGGTACTAGACAGCGTTTTATCGCCGATACTGCGGCGTAGGCTGGGCGTGGCCCACGTATTCGTATCCGTATATCCGGGTGCGGGTCGTGACACATTTTTAGTGGTGGTCCATGCAGGTCAGTCTTTGCAATTAATGCGAAGTCGTGGTAGTACTTGAGCTTTTTTGTACTACTGCGAGCCTGCCCTAGGATTAAGGTTGAGTCATGGAATATTTTAGGAATTTGGTACTCAGTCACATATTAGGAACTCTTGGAAGATTCCAGGGATGACCCTTGGGAATCTTATTTCGAACTTTTCGAAACTTTTCCCATTTGTTCTTGTCCGTCATGATTTCTGAAACATCTGTCCGTTATCAACTTTATTCCTTCTTGGGATGAGTTGTGGACCCCAGGGGGAAGGTATAAGTTGAACTTATATATCTTCTAGGTTGAGACGAGAATATGATTTGCCTGTCTCATATCAGGTTGAGATTGTTTTATATTATGTTCCAATGATTTCCTTTTATCTTGACCTAGATAGTACCTTTGGACATCTCTTGAGAATTTTCTTCTAAACTCTACTTCGGGATCTGTTTCCGCTAGTTTCCATCTACTTATCCTTGATTCGTTGTTGAAAATTTTGAATCTTGATGTTCGTTGTTGACTTCGATTTTGATTCTGTTTGAAGATAAGTTTCTCTGGATTGAGTTAAGATATTCTGATAAACATATTTTACGAGGACGATAAGAACGATAAATGTCTACTTTATTTATGGAGTTTAGAATTTATCGCAGTCATATTAGCTAGCCTGACAGGGACATGGAGCCTGATTTTAGATATGCTATCCTAGTTATGGCATTTAGATTCTCTTGCAGCCATACCGGTTGGTGTGGTAAGAAATCTAAATGACATGATTTTAGGGGGTATACCTTAGTTATGGACTCTATCGTTTATTGCAGCTATGCTTACTGGCGTAGCGTAAATTCTGGCAGCATGGTTTTGGATAGACGTGTATGGTTATCAGATCGTATCTTAAATTGATTCACTTCTTTTTAACCAAATGATGAGGACAATTCATACCCTTATTTTTTAACTTATCATTCATTTCTTTTCTCATCGTATGATGATTTCCTCATCTTGCCATCATTTCCTTTGACTTGTTTAGCTATGTCTTGATTACACCAATCGCCTATCTCATATCTACATCTGTCATCTACACTAGAAAACTCTAAAAATTTTGAAATTTTCATATCTCAATTGTTTCTTAAAATTCGATACTGTTAAGGTTTTGATTCCCTTCTGTCTATGACCAATCAATTTTGGTCGTCTTGTTATTCGTGCCAAAGAGTCTTGGTTGCTGACTAGACTCTAGATGACTTCAAATTCCTTTGTGACTTGGATTTTCATCCTTGGATGTTCGTGCCCAGTCTTCGTTGATCTTATTCTCCATTTTGCCCAAATTCTGATTTACTCAAAAGTTGATCAACTTAGATCGTATTGAGACAAATTTCTTTATCGTGGTTGGATTTCAATGCTATTAACCCTCGTGCATTGACTTCCGATTTTGATCATGTTTAATTTTGGACACTAGTGTCAAACTCTTTTTGACCTTGATTTCATTTCCTGATTACATCCAAATTCCTTGTGATTAGTCGTGCCTAGATGACTTGGCATGACTAAGACAACTTGGGGTTTCCTTGACCATGATTTAACAATCATAACTATATATTTTATCTTGCCTCAAACTCGTGCCTATGTATAATCCTAAATCTAATTTCATCGAGCTGAAATCCTGTTAGTCAAATTTTTGACTTGATTGTAATCGGACGAAGCTCAAGTTTTGATTTCGTTGTCGTACCTCTATCGTGCCAAGTGAACTTAGACTATTTCCAATTTTAATCACGTTCGAACTTGGATCGTATTTCATGATTTTATTAATCATACTCCTTAATCTTTGATGGGCCTATAAAACCTTGACTTCGATTTTGTTTGTGTCTGAAATTTTATCTCAACCATGCCAAACCTTGTTTTGGTCATGGTTAGCTTTTCATCTTGATCGGGCCTGTGCGACTTTCGGTTGATTTCCATCAACCTAAGCCCTACAGATCACCCTGTACTTGAACTTCATGTATATCTTCGATTCTCCTAATCGTCTCTAAATCGTACCCCAATGACTTGACTATTTCTGAAATCATGCACATATGATTTTGTTCATATCATGATTCTATCGTGCCAAATCCCTCATCGTGTTTGAACAATTTTGAATTGATTTTCTTGATCGTGCAAAACTCGTCATTCTTGGATCGTGCCTGAAATATTGCCTAAATCTTCTATCATGCTTTAACCCCACTACCAACCTTTAATTTTGAGGACGAAATTTTTATAAGGTGGGTAGGATGTAAGCCCCCTGAATTTCTGGGATTTATTTTCGAATTTTCCAAATAATTTATTCTCGATAATTAATTTTGATTTAATTAATTTTGATCTTTAAATGCTCTTTACCGTGACTTGGAATTCTAGAGCATCAGGGATGCCAGTCTCTGGAAACTTCCTTCTTGAAGTTTGTAGTAGACGAGATTATCTTCATGTTGATATTTCGTGTCCCACTTGAACTTGTTTCCTTGTGCTCCATTTGATTCGTGCAACTTCGGGTCAATTTAGACCAATTTATCTTCTGTCGTAATTTATGATTTAACTTTCAATTTAATTTCCGGGCCCGACATCGGTCCAATCTAGTCGACCCAATATATGGCCCTGGCCTGTTTTGAGTCTACTGTGCACGTGCCACTTGCGTGTCATCGAATTGATTTCCCTTGTGCTCCCATTTCGCCCATGATTTTAAATAGTTTAAATTATTATTTTAATTAAATCTTGGCCCCAAGCTTGTCCAAACTTGACCCAACACCCAACCCAATTTGGTGTAACTCCCGTCATGACTGCCTATACACCCCACTGATATTTCTCATTTTTCTCCTATTCAAAAATATCTCTATATATATAAATATCTCATTTCCTTTATCTTATATATATATATATATATATATATATATATATATATATATATTTTTTATATATATATATATATATATATATATATATATATATATATATATATATATATATATATATATATATTTATATATATATATATATATATATATATATATTAATTCTCTCTCTAATAATATCTCTCTCTCACTCTCTCTCCCCACACATTACAGCTAACCCCCCTTTTATGGCCGACCTACTCTCTCTCTCTATTCCCTCTCTCTAAATATCTCTCTCTCTCTCTCTCTCTCTCTCTCTCTCTTTATATATGTATTAATATACACTCACACACCTAAACAACTCACTCTCTCTCTCACCACTCTTTCACCAGTACACAACACCCCCCTCCTAGCTAGTCGACAGCCAACACCCTCACCTTCATCCTCCCTCTTCTTCTTCACTTCTCCATCTCTTCCACATCATCCTCCTCCATAAACGTCACCACCACCATCTCCATAAACAATAACACCATCATCACCATTATGATCATCCTCACCACCACCACCATGAGCACAGCCACCACCACCTCATTTCTTCTCCTCCTCCACCCGACCACTGCACGCCTTCCCCGCCGCCGTGCCGGCCAAGCGCGCAGCAGCAGCTAGCAGCGCAGCCGCAGCAGCAGGCGCAAAGTGCGCGCGTGCGCGGGCCGCCGTCGCGCGCCGCCGCCGTGGATGGCCACCCCTGGCCCGGGCGCACCCTCCGGTGAGCACCCCCGACGTGCCAGCTTCTTCTCCGACGTGCCACGTTGGCTATTCGTGCATTTTGCACGAAATCCCGGCGTGACGCGCGCGGGTTGAATCCAGAAATGGCATTTCAAAGCGGCAAATTTGCGCACATTTTTCGGAAAATTCGACCGTTGGATCGGCGAACTCTTTACTCCATCACAATCTCGGTATTTACCCCTTCATCCCTCTCAAATTTCATCCGTTAATTTCGTCGTTTGATAGATCAAAACCGGCCACCAAGTTGACGTTTTAATTTGTACTATTTTTGGACAGTTTTGTGGAGCCGACTTTGTCAGCTCGTATCTCCTCCATCGTAGCTTCGTCTGGCATGACACTAGTTCCTATGCGAAGATGGTATAACCCTCTTCCTATCCCTCCAGTTTCGTTTCATTGTGAGCACGTTTGATTGGTTGAATTCGACGCCAAAGTTGGCCGTCCGAATTCGTAATTTCCAACTTGTAAAATTCCATTTTTGAACCCGGAACTCCGGATTCAATTTCTGACGCCATCAGTAGACTCGTGGCATCATTCTGGCACGTTTTCATATAAAGTTTGCTTAGTTTGGAAAACGTGGGCCCTGGCACGCATTTCGGTGCAAAGCGGACCCCACAGTCCGGGTCAACGGGACTTTTTGACGCCGGCTCATCGGAATCTAATTCTGGATATACCGTTGAGTTCGTATCGTCATTCTGGACTCGTTGACATATAATTTATTGACTTTTGAGGACATTGGCTCCGACACGCTTTTTCGTGCAAATCGAATTCCAGTATCCGGGTCAACGGACCAATCTGAGATCGGGTCATCGGAATTCAATTTCGGATATACCGTTGAGTTCGTATCGTCATTCTGGATTCGTGAACATATAATTTGTTAGGTTTAGTGCACTTTTATTCTGGCACATTTTTCGGTACAAAGTGGGTCCGACACGGACACCATTTTGACCCGAAATTATCTTTTTGCCCCTGTGTCCAAATTTGGACTTATGGATAGGCTATCCTAGCTAATTTGACCATTCTGGACACGTTGGTGATGGTTGTTTCACCATCCGACAACGTCTGTAGGTTTTTACCCTATTATTGTAATCTTCTCCTTTTGTTGAATTTTGAGATCTATCGATTCCAGTGATTTCACCATCACTGAAATTGATATGTTGACCCTGTAGATGTTATAGAGACTAGCTTTGACCATGTTGAACATGGTTGATTGCTTTAACTGAACGTCGAAGTAGAGTCAACATTAGCCTTTGACCTAGAATTGACCAGAGTTGACCAGTTGACTAAAAGTCAACTGTAAGTCAACTATTGACCCAGTTTGACCTAGTTTGACTTGGTTTGACTTCCTGTGACCTAGTTTGATCTAGTGTGACTCAGTGTGACCTAGTTTGACTTAGTGGACTGAGTCTGACCTAATTTGCGTAGATATACTATAGAATCAAGCCTAACACTGTTGAACCCTAATTAGCTTATATATATCTTATCTTTAGGTCTGTGGCATCACTCTGAGCATCGACCCCATTTGACAGCTCAGGACCGCAGGCGAGTACATTCACTGATAGTTTTCATTGTCTTGATATCTGCTATATCCGATTCAGTCGTAGTGTCTTACTTGATTCTCAGTCACGATAGTTCACGGACTAGTATACGTTGGATCATGACATGAGATGTTGTTCCTGGATTTTCTTGGTATATATGTACATTTCCAGTCTTGTTCCCTGTACTTGTATAGACACCGATTCCTGAGAGGGAGTAGCTATCCTCTTAGGGAATCCCGTGTCATGACGTGTCATGTCCAGGTCCATTATACTACTCGGGGATGGGGAATTATTAGGGGTTATGTGATCAAAGCCCCATGTCACTATTTTGCTTGCGCCACTCTCACCTCACGTAGGGTGTTGTAGATACCTCCATGTCCATGTTATCCAGGTTGGCCGGCATGACTTTCCGTTGAGGTCACCGCGGATTACCGGGCCAAGTGGATAACCCTACCATGATTCCCTTGTCGATCACATAACGCTCTAATAATTCAAGGCATATTTTATATTTACTTATCTTATCATATATCTTGTTCTGTTCTACATTCAGTATTTTCTCACCATGCTATGATATTCAGTTACTCACATGTTCTACATGCCTTTATATTGTACCTTGATTGGAGACTAAGTTCTGCTCGGAAGAAGAGTTACAACCCCGGTCCTTGTTTGGTTTAAGGGTTGTAACTCAGCTTCCGAACGGTTCCCAAGTCTTCATATATCTTTGTCTTGTAGTTCATTATACTGTCTCTTATAGAATTTGTCAATTCACATGGAACTGCTGTTAGCGTTTGTACTTGCTCATTTTCCTGACAGGATACCGTTGATAATATTTTAGGAGTTGTTATACCATTATTTGACTTCATGATATTGCTAGCTGAGGTGGATCTCACTATTTTTCTATGTGAGTTGTCTGGTAGTTATCCTTAGTTTGTCTTGTTTTTCCTTCTTTATTTTCATGTCTTATGATTCCTTCTAGTAGTTTCTATTGTTCTGATGCCTTAGTTATCTTTCCTGTCTTATCTTCTTTAGATGTTGGGTTGTGATTGACTACATTTGTAGTTCATGGACCTTCTAGATGTAGTGTATATTTATTGGATACTAGACACGTTCTACCGCCGATACTGCAGCGTAGGCTGGACGTGGCCCACGTATTCGTATCCGTATATCCGGGTGCGGGTCGTGGCAGGTCTCTACACTAAGGTAGGGTAGAGTCTCGATACTAAATTACCCCAAAAACCCACAAAAACACACAAGTCATTATTAATCAATTAATTAAACAGACTGTACACTATGTTCCAATAATTATTAAAATAGTTATACAGCCCTAAAATAGGTGAAATAATATACCAAATTGATTCTTGTTAATTATAGTAATTTAATATAAATTTTTTGGAATTTATAATCCAGTGTAAGTATTTATTAAAAATCAGAATACAAGTGTATATTGAAAATGAGTTCTGGTTTACTATTTTTAAACAGTGTCAAAACAGTAAATTAAATCATGGAAAAATTATATTAAATTAGATTAATGAACATAGTATTTTACAATAATTTTTTATAATTTATTCAGCATTAAAAAGTTGTCTGAAAATTCAAAGTTCATAAATCACAGATTCTGAAATTAAATAAATAATTATTTAATGTATTTGTTCGCGTATTTGAAATTTAACCGAAGTCCAGATACGGGACCCGAAGCCATGAATCAAGTCCAACATGACTCGACTAGACCCCGAATATGTGTAGGCCCACCAAAGTCCGATCAACCCTTGCTAGACTTTGGACTTAGAGTGGTCGCTTGCACAAAGTAAATCGTCAATAAATACGAAATTTAAATACATGAAATTTAAAGGAATTTAAATTGCAGAAATTGAAAGCGTACATATTACAGTATAGGCACTGTATTTATAAATACGTATTACAGTATAGGCATTGTATTTATTTACATATTACAGTATATGCACTGTATTTATAATGACATAATTTAAATGACATAATTAAATGACAGAATTTAAAATACATATTACAGTATAGGCACTGTATTTATAAAGTACATATTTAAATATTACAGTATAGGCACTGTATTTATATTGACATGAATTTAAATGACGTAAATTAAATGACATAATGGAAATGACAGAATGTAAATATATATAATCTTAAATGATGTAATTCTCCAAAAACACAAAAGAAATTAAATACAAGAATTTAATATTAATATCTTAATTATTTACATCTATTGTACTATATAATAGGAAAACTTGATGGTGAAACTTTTGAATTCCAAAAATACCCTTACATGTCTATACTAATTAAAAATGGTTCATTAATTTTAATAAGGACAACTTAATAATTATGAAGACTACCCCTTGATCTTCCTAAAGAGTTTTCCTAAATTAACTAAAAGAATATTAAAATACGTGCAAGGCACGTGCACATGTGCTAGTTGGAATAACATATGTATATATATACATATAAATATATAAAAACAATAATTACATAAATTACAGAAAGTATAAAACAGCAAGTATTTTACTGTATAAAAATTATTATACATTATATACATATAATATACATATATATATATATAAAAGAAACCACAAAACTGAGTCTGGGGGTCTTGAACCCCAGACCTCACAACAAGGGGGAGAACTAAGGCGCGTTGCGCTGACCAGTAGGCCTGACTTGGGCGTTGGTAAAGAAAGGGGGTCTGTTAAATTTATTATGAAAGAATAGGGGGGTTGGTCATCACCTTCGTGTCCCGAAGCTTTGGACACTCGAGTTTATATCCAGCACACGTGTCGGCCTATACTGACACGAAGACTAGTGTCGAAGGACAGGGTCGAGTGCGTCGTGCCAGTCTCGACACGATGGTGTCAACCACGTGCCTCCATGACACGAAATCTCGTCCGTGTCCGCGTGTCCAAACTAGGGCAAGGTATTTCTACGTGTCCTGGTATCGGGGTGAGTCGTGAGTGGGGGCAAAATGTTCGTCTCGTCGAGACGAACATGTTCATGCCAAGAAATTAACAAATTGATCGAGAAATGGGGGAGTTGCATACTTGAATGGTCGGGCGGGCGATGGCGGCGGTGCTGCGGCGGTCGGCGGCGGCGTCGGGTTGTGGCGCTGCACTCAGCTCGTCGAGCTCGACTTGTCGATGTCTTCGGCGGTCGACGGAGGGGTCGGGGCACCGAGAACGGGGGGGTCGTCGGAGTGTGGCCGGCCGGCAGTCGGGTATCAGAAATTATCAGGAGGGAAATTTTAAATATTAAATTTGAGGATTTTAATTCTAATAATTGAAATTGATAAAAATTATAGTTTATCACTTTGGGGTGTGTGTCTATTTATAGGAAAATTTTATTAGGGCAAACTAACCATGGTTAATTACTAACTCAACCCTAGGGTTAAATATTTACAATTTTACCATTACGGTGAAAATACAGCTTTTACGGTAGTAGTTTTTAAATTACGAAAAATTCAAATGACGTCCAAACGACTCCAAACAAATCGTAGAAAAATTCTAAAATTAATAGAAAAATATTTAGGACCTAATGGAATCAATTTGGGGCAAATTTAGAATTATTTTTCATTTATTATTTTTTTTTAAAAATGGGGGTTACAAATCTACCCTCCTTAAAGAAATTTCGTCCTCGAAATTTAAGGTTGACAGGGGCTCAAAACACGATAGTGACTTTAGGCAAATATCTTATGCACGATCAAAGAACAATGACTAGATGTGATTAAGATAATCAAAATTATTTAGTTACAATCAAGTTAGAATCAGGCCTAAGTATAGAATAATCAATAGGATAGGCACGATCTAATATAGGGATGATGCGATTAGACATCATTAAGAATAATCAAATGTTTGACCCGATCAAGTCCTAGAAATACGATCGTGGGGATCAAAGTCGTCTAGCCGTGCCAGATCATCTAGGCACGATCAAACATGAAAAATGATGGCTAAGTCAAATCATGGTTAGCACGAAACTAGTCATTATTAAGAATTTAAATCGAAAGTTTAGGCACGAGTGATAATGGTATCTAGATTCAAACATGATCATAATCGAAATTTTGACACGATCGAAGATAAGGTTAATCTAACCTTGGTCAAACAATAATTAGGCATGATGAGGAATATAATTGTAGTCCATGTAGTCCAAGCACGAGCAACATGTTGATAGAGATCTAGGTCACGATGGGATTTAAATCAATTAAGTACGATCAAGGATTAAAAATATTGGTATGATAAAGGAGATGACCAAAGTTGAATGGTCGCGATCGAAGGGATTTAAAAATTAGCAATATTAGAATTTAAAGAATGATTTAAGGATAGGGAAAATCAAATTCCTTCTATTATGATAGAGACATCAAAAGGCAAGATTTCATAGGGAAGTCAATATAATCGTCTCACTCTGCTACTACCAAGTTTATCTGATCATCATTTGCCAATCATACATTTATCTCACAAGTCCAAATATGAAAATCAAACCCTTATATGACTACTACCAAAAATCATAACCT
The DNA here is from genome assembly GCA_029216955.1 of Iris pallida. Lineage (NCBI taxonomy): Eukaryota > Viridiplantae > Streptophyta > Magnoliopsida > Asparagales > Iridaceae > Iris > Iris pallida. The sequence continues at coordinate 2,554,557 of JANAVB010013000.1, read as the reverse complement.
TCAGTCATGAAGATTGAAACCCCGGCCATAATACTATAGGCTTGACCTGTATTCCAAGGTTACTATCACATAATGTATGTTCTTGTTAGATATTCTCAAAATTTTCTACCCTCCTTAATTTTGCAGTTCATTCTCCATTTAGTCATCCTGAAGTCGAAATTCCTTCGTCTTGCCTTTAACCTAGATCCGAAATTCTTGAATCAAGGATCATAAATTGTTAATCGTTTATTCCAATTGATACTCTTGTATTGCTCAAGTCTAACATCACTATTACCATATAAAATTTTATCCTTCATTATAAAATCAGTTCACAATCCTTTCAACTTACACCTTTAATCATTATCCTCATTAAGTTCAGAATTCTTACAAAAATCTCTAAGAGTTCCTTTAACTCAATAACGTAGTGTTCTCCCTGTTTCTAGTCATTCTCTTACCAATCGTTATTTAATTTCGTATCATCAAAACATGCGGTTAAAGTCTCTTTCCCATTATTTAAATTCCTAAATTGGTATCATAACCTCAAAATGAAATATCTCGAGAATCAGTAACCTAAAATCATTCAAGTTCTCAAAAATATTTTGACCTTGACATCCTTGTCAGTTCTAAAATAAATATACGAAATATTAATGTTCTAACTATTAACGTATATTCTACTGCTCTTCTTATTCGAAATTCTCCTATGTTCTTTCCAAATAGTTCATCCTCAAAATAATTCTCTAGTGTAATCATTTCTAAGCCGATACTACTGATCTCCTCCTGTTTCTAATTTCAGTCATAGCTTTCTTCCATAATTTTATCTGAATGTCCAATATTTTATATTCCCAACAAGATTACCATATGATAACAACTTACGTCCTTTTCGAGCTAGATGATTTACGATACCCTTTTTGTGCCTTTTCTAAGTGAAGAAATACGAAAATTCAAAAAGATTTCAAAGTGTAACTAACCGAAGTAGATACGAGATAATTGAGATGTAATTATGACAGGGTGAATTAAGACAAAGGAATAATGATAAGATAAAAAAAATAATGATAGAAATTTGTTATTGCTCATCCGGTCATAATGGAGTGAACAGATTTAAGATATGATCTGATAATCATATATGTCTTCCTGAAATCATGTTGGCAGAATTTTTGCCACGCCGGTAAGCATAGCTGCAATAAATGATAGAGTCCATAACTAAGGTATATATTCGTTAATCATGTTATTTAGAATTCTCACCATGCCAACCGGTATGGCTACAAGAAAATCTAAATTCCATAACTAGGGTATATATCCGTTCCCACTGTCATCATCAAATATGTTATCAGAATACACCTTAACTCAATCCATAAATTTTATCTTGATGCAAAATCAAAGTCAATAACGAATATCAGGAATCAAATTTAACAACGAATGAAGGAACAGTAAATGGAAACAAGCGGAAACAGATTTCGAGGTAAGATTTAGAGTGAGATTCTCAGGGGTTATCCCAAGGGTACCATCTTGGTCAAAATTGAAATCCACTGAATTCTAAACAAGAGGCTAATTATAGTTAACGGTCCTATGCTGTGATTAGTTTTTCCTATGTTGCAATCCTAGTAATCCTCTAGGTGTCCTAAATGTGGTCCCTAGTGTTATCTAGTTATCTTAAGTTCCTAATTGCAGGCATACTTGGTACAATAACGTAACCAAACAACTTTAGTCTCGACCTTCATGGGCCACCACTAAAAATATGTCATGACCCGTTACCCAAATTATTGGGCCAGGCTGTCACCCCCATTTCCTGTATTTCGTATTTATGCTCGTATTTGATTTTGGCATGTATTTTAATTTTCTCGACTTGCGGATTTTGGTTTCTCGTAAATGGGTTTTGGACCATGGCTTGGTTTTATTTTGTGGAAGTTGGTTTGGTTTGGTTCATCATGAGTGGACCACTTTAACCTACACTCTACCCTCAACACAACACAACCACCCTCATTATATCTCCACCAAACTTTCTCTCTCCTCTTTACTCTCCATTAATTTTCTTCTTCTTCTTCCTTCTTCCACACAACTCCCCAACCCATTAGGCAAGTGCACCTTGTCATCAAATAAGCACCACTTTTTATTTGTCCATTAGCTAGATTAGGCCATGGAGAACAACTTTAGAACTTGACATTTTGTGATTTGGAGTTTCCTTTGTTCTAGATCTAGGTTTTTACTATTTTCGGATTTACATGGTTTTGATCTGTTTAACTTTGATTTTTGTACGTTTTGATGCTTCCATGTGGAAGAGAATTCGATTTTACTCAAGTTAGAACTTTGAAAATCTAGATTTGGTTTTGATTTGATCAAGCTATGAAGAATTGAAGTTTTGAAGTTCTTGGAGTTCTTCTCGGGTTGGAGAAGCAGCCCTCTCGGCCTGCGCTCTTTAGCGCACGGCCGATTGCGCAGCTCATCCTTTGGTGAAATGCGCACCTTCCTTCTCGGCCAGCGCCTTCATTGCGCATAGCCGATTGCGCCCGGCCTCTCGGGCTGAACCGCGCATCCATCCCTGCGCCACCTGACTCCGGCGCAGTCCACCTTCTGCGCAATCTATCCATGCGCCATCCATCCCTGCGCCACCTGACTCCTGCGCAGTCCACCTTCTGCGCAATCTATCCATGCGCCATCCATCCCTGCGCCACCTGACTCCTGCGCAGTCCACCTTCTGCGCAATCTATCCATGCGCCATCCATCCCTGCACAACCTGATCCCGTGCAATCTATCAATGCGCCATCCACTCCTGCGCAGTTGGTACCCTGCGCAGCTCACCCTGCGCAGTTGGCCTCCTGGCGCACTTGACTCCTGTGCAATCCAACCCCCTGACCCCTTGCGCAAACTATTGGCTCTTGGAGATTTGGTTTTATTTTCTTTAAGCCTGGCTCTTCTATAGTCCTATATATATTGATATTTTATTAGATGTTTTACGCCCATTTTATATCCTTACGCTTTTTGTCATGAACTTGATTTTACTTAATTGCTTGGAATAACTATTGTACATGGCATGGTATGACAAGGACCTAGCATAACACGACAGTGACCCGTAGTAGTACACTCCTGACATGACCAACCTGACATGACAGTGACCCGTAGTGGTGCACTCCTAACAAGCACCCTGACATGATTTATCTTGATAACTTGATAGTGGCCGTGGCGGCGCACTCCTGACTTGACTTGTAACTTGTAACTTGACTTGACTTGCCTTGACACCGTGGGTGTTCCTGCTTGCTTGCTTGCACAATCCACTTGTCTTGTCTTGCATCATGTCTAGGACGTGATTTCCTGGGTACCACGGCCAGGGACTCGCGCTAAATTGGATTAGGCTAATGATTAGATCAAACTAGAACATGGAGAATTCCCAGTCACAGGCAATCTCGTTATCTGGGCGCTTTAATGGACTTGTAGCTTGCCGACGAGTAGAGCACATTTCCAGCACACTGCCATGTGTTGCACCCTCTAAGTCACCTAAGGGTACATTTGTCTCCCGGGCAATGTACCCACCTATAACTCTCAACCCGCGGAAGGATAACTGGATGGTCTGCAGGGCTTGGGACTGGGAGTTTCTCACTTGCATCTTGTTAGTAATTAAGGCTTGTGATAACCCTAGTTAGTTAAAGTAGTAAGCCGTAGTACTTGCTTGGCCGATTGTGAATGGATGATGTCCAGCCTTGTCTAAGTCTTGTCTAGCTCCAGTACCTGCTATCTCCTGAGCATGTTTGTTTTACTTATCTTAACGATAAATGAGTAGAGACAGTGAGCTATTCAGGCGAAGGGTTACAACCCCGGTCCTTGTTTGGTTTAAGGATTGTAACCTGGCTCCCGGAATGGTTCCACGTCCCTAGTCGTTTATCGCCCTGTGTACTTTATTACTTGTACTTTCCTTTTATTTTTTATGTTCTGATATGCTGGCTTTGGTTCTTATTTGTGGCCTCCTTTGTGGCACTTGCTCTTTCTGGGGTTTGACCCAGCTGGTTTTGTGTGGCCAGATTTTGGAGCAGCTCCCGAGGATCTACCGAGCTTCCAGCCCAATGGTGACAACTAGACGGAACCCGGGCCAAGAGTGGGTTTTCCTTTTTGTTTCACCCACTTATATGTAAAATTATTCTTTTGAGACGTTTAGCCGACGAGCACCTGTTAGCTCGATGCATATTTACTTACTGTCTGCCTACGGGCTGTAAACATGATTAACAAATCCTAGGGTTGATCATGTATGACTGAACTCTTGTTAGTCCTATCATTTTGTACGACTAGCTTCATGATCATCCAATATGTAATATTTGGGACGCCTTATATATATATATTTGATGCTCTAACATCTTGTAACTCTGTTAATTGCTTGAGATTGAGACAATAGGCTTGACCTTAAGAGACTGCTGGCTTGTAGTAAACCCTCATATCTAGACAGCCGTGACCGTATAGTTGAGATGTATTCTATTTCAATATACGTAGCTGGCTGTGTCTGCCCCCGCTCTCCAGTATTCTGGTTCTGGGGCGTGACACAGGCCGAGCCATGTCCAGCCTACGCTTGGTTAAAGCGTAGTAAGCTGTTCTAAGAGTTTATACATGAATGATACTAAGTGTGCTAACATTAAGACAAATAAGATTTTATCACAACTCAGCTTCTATTGACGAAAGTAAACAAGTATTAAAAGTTATTACACTTCAAATGTATGAGACTGGAGACAAAGTCCAGTATCCAGATATAAGTTCAAACCAAAGTCTAAGTCTCAAAACACATGAAAGATATCTAGGCAAGGTTCCCCGCTGGGGCCTCTTCTGGAGCATAGGCCAGGTCCTCAAAAGCAGTCCCGTAGTAGGTATCACATAACATTTCTTCCTCAGACAATGCACCTACAACGTTATCCTGTCAGGACGGGAGCAAGTACTTGTACTAACATATAATACTGATCATGTAATGGAAAGAGATGAAATAACATAATCATGGCATATCTTGATTTATCCAGTTTTAGATACATTTCATCATGGCAATATATGTTTATTTTAAAGTTTAAAACTGTAGCATGTACGTGATCGGTCAATAGGTAGTAGGATGTATTGTGGTACATATCAATTTCTGAAGTGCACATACGTACACTTAACGGCATCGGTGTATATACATACACAAACGCGGGATCAAACATACGACAAAGTTGTGTATAGAATGTAACAGTGCACGGTAAATACATACGGGGAAGGGGGACATGATCACGTACTCTACTAACAGTTTTTCCATAACCTATTTTATAACATGTGAGTGATACTAAGAGTAGTATAGAGCATGGCATGTACTGAGGACCAGTAAGAAGCATGTGAAGATATAACTTGCAGTTTCCACAAAGCAGTATTCTAACATAATTCATTCACAGTTTATTGTCATATGCAGTAAATAAGTTTGTAGGAGTACTTGCCTCGAGCAAAGCAAAGATAAGAATATGTAGCTATAGATGTCCGGTGTCCTGTCAAAATGATATACAATCTCAGTCTCTAAGCTATGATTAAGATTACACTAGTGTTGTGACACGGCTCCTAATAGGACACTAGCTAGGTGAAGCTCTAGTAGTCCAAAGTGAGGTGTTACAACATCTAGACTAACAAGTAGATCTCTACACTAATGTAGGGTAGAGTCTCGATACTAAATTATCCCAAAAACCCACAAAAACACACAAGTCATTATTAATCAATTAATTAAACAGACTGTACACTGTGTTCCAATAATTATTAAAATAGTTATACAGCCCTAAAATAGGTGAAATAATATACCAAATTGATCCTTGTAATTATAGTAATTTAATATAAATTTTCTGAAATTTATAATCCAGTGTAAGTATTTATTAAAAATCAGAATACAAGTGTATATTGAAAATGAGTTCTGGTTTACTATTTTTAAACAGTGCCAAAACAGTAAATTAAATCATGGAAAAATTATATTAAATTAGATTAATTAACATAGTATTTTATAGTAATTTTTCTATAATTTATTCAGCATTAAAAAGTTGTCTAAAAATTCAAAGTTCATAAATCACAGATTCTGAAATTAAATAAATAATTATTTAAAGTATTTGTTCGCGTATTTGAAATTGAACCGAAGTCCAGATACGGGACCCGAAGCCATGAATCAAGTCCAACATGACTCTACTAGACCCCGAATATGTGTAGGCTTATCTGAGTCTGATCAACCCATGCTAGGCTTTGGACTTAGAGTGGTCGCTTGCACAAATACGTAAAATCGTCAATAAATGCGAAATTTAAATACATAAAATTTAAAGGAATTTAAATTGCAAAAATTGAAAGCGTACATATTACAGTATAGGCACTGTATTTATAAACACGTATTGTAGTATATGCACTGTATTTATTTACATATTACAGTATAGACACTGTATTTATAATGACATAATTTAAATGACATAATTAAATGACAGAATTTAAAATACATATTACAGTATAGGCACTGTATTTATAAAGTACATATTTAAATATTACAGTATATGCACTGTATTTATATTGACATGAATTTAAATGACGTAAATTAAATGACATAATGGAAATGACAGAAAGTAAATATATATAATCTTAAATGATGTAATTCTCCAAAAACACAAACGAAATTAAATACAAGAATTTAATATTAATATCTTAATTATTTACATTGGAATAACATATGTATATATATACATATATACATATAAATATATAAAAACAATAATTACATAAATTACAGAAAGTATAAAACAGCAAGTATTTTACTGTATAAAAATTATTATACATTAAATACATATAATATACATTTATACATATATATATATAATATATATAAAAAAGAAACCACAAAACTGAGTCTGGGGGTCTCGAACCCCAGACCTCACAACAAGGGGGAGAACTAAGGCGCGTTGCGCTGACCAGTAGGCCCGACTTGGGCGCTGGTAAAGAAAGGGGGTCTGTTAAATTTATTATGAAAGAATAGGGGGGGCTGGTCATCACCTTCGTGTCCCGAAGCTTTGGACACTCGAGTTTGTATCCAGCACACGTGTCGGCCTATACTGACACGAAGACTCGTGTCGAAGGACAGGGTCGAGTTCGTCGTGCCATTCTCGACACGATGGTGTCAACCACGTGTCTCCGCGACACGAAATCTCGTCCGTGTCCGCGTGTCTAAACTAGGGCAAGGTATTTCTACGTGTCCTGGTGTCGGGGTGAGTCGTGGGTGGGGGCAAAATGTTCGTCTCGTCGAGACGAACATGTTCATGCAAAGAAATTAACAAATTGATCGAGAAATAGGGGAGTTGCATACTTGAATGATCGGGCGGGCGATGGCGGCGGTGCTGCGGCGGTCGGCGGCGGCGTCGGGCTGCGGTGCTGCACTCTGCTCGTCGAGCTCGACTTGTCGATGTCTTCGGCGGTCGACGGCGGGGTCGGGGCGCCGAGAACGGGGGGGGGGGGGGGGGGGGGGGTCGCCGGAGTATGGCCGGCAGGCGGTCGGGTATCAGAAATTATTAGGAGAGAAATTTTAAATATTAAATTTGAGGATTTTAATTCCAATAATTGAAATTGAAAAAAATTATAGTTTTTCACTTTGGGGTGTGTGTCTATTTATAGGAAAAATTTATTAGGGCAAACTAACCATGGTTAATTAATAACTCAAATCTAGGGTTAAATATTTACAATTTTGCCATTACGGTAAAAATACAGCTTTTACGGTAGCAGTTTTTAAATTACGAAAAATTCAAATAACGTCCAAACGACTCCAAACAAATCGCAGAAAAATTCTAAAATTAATATAAAAATATTTAGGACCTAATGGAATCAATTTGGGGCAAATTTGGAATTGTTTTTCATTTATTAATTTTTTTGAAAATGGGGGTTACAAATTTACCCCAGATCTATCAATTATTACAATCCTGCCATCCTGCTTGGGGTGCACACAACTTTATTCTTTAAATATTCAGACTATTATTATTTTAAAACCATCACATCAATTCCCTCTCTACAGTCTCTCTCTCCTCACACTCTCTCTCTCTCCCGGTCGACTGTTCTGGCATCTGCCGCCGTCCGCCATGTTCAGCCGAGCTCCAGCTATCCTCACCGACCCTTCAACACTACCATCTCACCACTTTCACCACTGAACACCCGGCCTCTCCGTCCCCGTCTCCTTCGATCGACCATCCAACCGTCGCCATCACCGTCGCCATCCTCATTCGACCACTTCGCCACCCCCACCACAACCTACCGTCACTCTGCCGCCTAGCGTCGTATACCGTACCGACTCGATGAGATCTCTTCCAGATCTGTCGGTTCGACCACAGACGACCGGATGGCGTCGCCGAACCCTCGTCGTGCTACCTCCGCCGTTGAACTCCAGCACCGCTGACCGCCGTGCCAGATCCGAGCTACTCCGGCGCCGTAGCTCCTTGCCGATCGCCTGGAGTGAGTGCCACCGCTCCTCTCTTCCTAGGTGAGCCTCCGCCTCTGACTGCTCGACTTCTTCTTCTTCCTTTCCGCTTCATTCTCTCGTGTGTTGTGAGTATTGGAGAGAGTGGGAAATGAATCCCAAATTATGGTTCTCTCTCTCTTTCCCTCTCTGTTTGAAGAGGAATGGCTACAATAGCCTCATGTTTCCATTTGTGTTTTATTAACCAGGTCCCTCTGTAACCGAGGAGCCAAATGATGGCTTGTCCTTTCGGTTTTTGAGGAGCCCATTTGTAGCCTTGTGGCCCTTCAATTAGTGAAGGGGTCACTTGACCATTCATTTGTGCTAGCCTCTGCTTGGCAGAGAGAAATTTTGGTTGAGTGACCTTTCATGAAGCAAAGGGTCATTTGACCCCCTTCAATTAATAAGGGACTCACTCATTACAGCCGTTGAGTGCTTGGCCATTTGTTTTGGAAGGAGTCATGTGACCTTCATTATGTGAAGAGTCACCAATGACTCATCGATTTCCGAAAGGCCAATTAATGGCTGGAGGGATTCGATTGTACTTGTCACGCTCCGCTCCCGTAGGAGCCATCGTCCTCGCTAAGGCATGATGCCGCATGAGCCTAGATTGCGCTCGTGCAAGGATGGTTCCATAACGGCCGATTTCAGCGGCTGCGACGGGGTCGTCGCACAGAAGTCCCAAGCAGAGACATTTAACATGCAGCGGAAATTTAGAACAAACACAAGACATTCAAATAAAGCACTTATTTGATATTGAAACAACGGTTACATTGGGGGCACAAGGCCAAGATTACAATCACTCAAATCCACTCGTCTCACTTTACAATCACTCAGCTCTCTCTCATCTCTCGATTACAATGCTTGAGCCAGCGGAAGCTTCGGAAGGCGATGTCCATACATTATGTCCCGTATAAGTCTTTGACTCCATGCGGCCGCACGCTTCGAATCGCCAAGGAACTCCATGCCTCGACGCATTCAAGCGAGCCCCGCACCACGAGCTTCTACCTGCGCCTGCACATGAAAACTATGTAGGTGTCAGTACTCAACTGTACTAGTGGAGTGAGCTCCTCGCTCACCCTTACAAAACCAACACGTTTATTTTACTTTGTGCAATACAAGTCCCTTTACTATTGTCTTTCTAGTCTTGCCTTAGGATCGATTTTAGGACATAGGCCCTCGGCCTATTTAGTGTCATTAGACCGTCTCCGTGCTATTGTACCGATAACTCCTTTACCCTTGCCTCTAGACCGTTTCGTGCTTACAATGTCAACGCACCGACTCATACTTGTCTCTCGTGCCATACTCTGGGACGTAACGACTCGGTCGTGTCAAATACTTGCCCGTGCCTCACAGCGTAACCTGACTTATCCAAACTCGCCTTACGGCCCTTCCAGACTTATCTCGAAACGTCTAACATAACTTGTGGAACCGGTGTTGAGAACTCAAGTACGATGCCATATCTCGTGGCGAAACACATGTCTTTACGTATAACCAAATCTTAGGCTCATATTACCTTGGGTGCATACTGTGTACGCTTTCCACAACACATCGCATACCGTGCTTACGCTTCTTTTGTTACGACCGACATCGTGCATGCAGATTCGCCGCGTAGCACGCCAATTATCTATATGAAAGGCCACTAGCATGACAAGCCATCGCGGACATAGCTCGGGTAGGCGACGGGTCCTTCGATGCAGGTAGCGAGCCCCATGGAAAGCCCCCGACTACCCTCACGCAATGAATCATGCGCTGCTATAACGTCTACCCCCAAGGATGACTGGGCCCGGTGCCCCGACATATAACCAGTCTAGGCAGAAATCCTTGTCGACAAGATGTCCAATGACCACGCACCTACGAGACATCTAGACTCACGTAAATGCATGGCCTAATTTGTTGGTACGACTGGATCTATACTTAGCAACTCGTGCTCTGAACCACCCCTTGCATAACGTGCATCGGGACCATGAGACTCCCAATCAAGGGACCGCCTCGTACATCTCAACGTGGATAGGAACGCGAGACTCCTAACCGAGGGACCGTCTCGTACATCTTAACGTGGATAGGAACGCGAGACTCCCAACCGAGGGACCGCCTCGAACACCTTAACGTGGATAGGAACGCGAGACTCCCAACCGAGGGACCGCCTTGAACTTCTTAACGTGTATAGGCACGCGAGACTCCCAACCGAGGGACCGCCTCAAACTTCTTAACTTATATAGGAACGTCTCATACTCCAATGTATTCCGTACAACACAATCGTCCAAGTCGCACTCTATGTGACGAGCTTTAAGACCGTGGGAACGAATGGCTATATGCAACCGTAGAACCGTAGGACCGTGCATACGCTCAACTTAAACAACCAAATTCTTTGGGTACCTAAACTCATGCCATAAGCCGTGCGGTACAACTTAGCTCGTGGGACGATCAAGGCTACGCCGAGCCTTGCATTCGAGGAAACGTGCATGCTTTATCGAGCATCTACGTGGGCGACGCCTATGACTTAGGCTAACTCATAGTTCGTGACGAATACCAACATTCCTTCTCCCAAGTCACGGGACGAAGGACCGAGTGTCATTTTCAAAGCACGCCGTGCACCAACTCTAATCCGACCGTGGGACGTTTTCATGTTCTAAACTCGATTCGACACGTCGAGATTATTCCCTTAGCTATGTGGATTCGTCTCTTTTATTATCAAGCCTATTATGCAAGTTGAAAACACACGAATTATTAAGTGAAGGCCAAGATGAGGCAAGTTCACCGAAACTACCCCACCTGAGTGTCACGACCCGCACCCGTTTTTTTTTTTAAAACGGATATGAGACGTGTCCAAGCCAGCCTACGCCGCAGTGTCGACGGTAGAACGCTGTCACGGCCATGAAGATCAAAATCACAAATAATGCTCATTCATAAAATTAATTTAATTTACAATGATCACAAGTTTTATATTTGTAGAAAAATATGAACTTATACAAATAAATGAATGACTACAACTCAACTATCTAGCTAGTCTCTAGGCTTTGTCTACAAGTATTCCCGTCACTCCCCAAGCTAAGTGAATCCACGGCTAACCTGAAAATGTTGGTTTCCAGTCAGGAATGGAACGAGCACAATTCACTGAATGCAATTTCAATAAAGAAAATGACTATAAAACAAAGGTTGGGCATCAATCATGAGTTTTAAAAAATAACAGTAAAGCCGTAAGAAAAATCAATAGTAATAAATAGACCAATATACTTTCCACCGTAGAAGTACCGTTGACATGTGATCGGTCTGGGGTGCTACACTGCACGGTCTACGAGGTCTACTTTACGAGGTCTACTTTACGAGGTCTACTTGCAGAAAATAAACAATGTCTACGAGGTCTACTTGCAGAAAATAAACAATGTCTACGAGGTCTACTGCAGAAAATAAACAATGTCTACGAGGTCTACTGCAGAAAATAAACAATGTCTACGAGGTCTACTGCAGAAAATAAACAATGTCTACGAGGTCTACTGCATGAAAATAAACAATGTCTACGAGGTCTACTGCATGAAAATAAATAATGTCTACGAGGTCTACGGTCGGATCACACATCCTTGGTACTTCTCATTCCCGACTCAACAATTTATAATAGAGTATAAAATCACATAACCAATGACTAATCAATGAAATATAGTAAAGATCAATATCGAAATGCAGACAATAAACTGTACTCGCCTGTGGTCCTCTGCTGGTGAAACCGACAATCTGAACTACTCAATGTGCCACAATAGTCAAAACCCGTACAACAGTCCCCGGATACTGAAATAGACAATACCAATGATCTCAGAATAGTCAAATTAGCTAGGATTGCCTGTCCTTACGTCCAATTCTGGACACAGGAACAAAACGGTAATTTCGGACAAAAACGATGTCCGCCGTTGGACCCGCTTTGCACCGAAAAGCGTGCCAGAGTCAATGGTCTCTAAAGTCGTCAAACTACATGTCTACAGATCCGATTTTCCGATACGAACCCAACCGTATGTCCAAAGTTGGATTCCGGCGGACCGTGCACAAAATCGTCCGTTGAGTCGGACCGTAGGGCCCGCAAAACGACGTCGGACTCGACTGTCTCAGAACTGGACCAAACTTGGCATACAGGACCAGAAAAACGATACGGTCCTGTTGGCGCAAGTTTCGTCTCGATCTGACGAGCGTGCACAAAGTTATGACTGAATTTGCATTGGACGGATACGGGGCGATTTCGACGGATACGCGTCGAATTCGTCGCGCACACGCGACCAATTTGAATTCCGTCAGAGCCCACACGACCCCGAAGCTGTTACGCAGCTTTCGATCCTTTCGGTTCGCGACCACGTCGCCCGAAATGGCGGGACGGACGTCGTGTGGAGCGATTCTATGTTTTTGGAAAACAGTTTTAAACCTATTTTCCTTAAACTTTGAAAACTGATTTCTCTGCATGTAATTAATGAAATTCAGAAATACGAAATAGGTTGCGAAGTCCTATAGGTTGTCAACAATTTCCTTCAAATAGATTTTCGAACTGGTTCATGGTTTGGCGAGAAATCGCCTTCAAAGTTGGGTATCTGGGATTGAATCCTGTCCTGTTTCGGGACAGTTTTTCGCCAATCTTTGGGTGCATTCTACGATGGACACGACGCAAAACAAATCAAATCATTTGACTGGAATCAGAGTCGTACAGTTTGGGAACACACCTGATCGATTGGATCGACAAACGATCGGCCGTGTGACGAAAAATTCCGTCACGAACCTTGGGTCGGCGCTGTCGTTCCCTGCTGTCATTACGCGCACGCTGTGTTGTCTCCGTGCGGTCTGGCCGGCGGGCGGCGGCCCGCGGTGGCGCGCCCGTGCGCGCGGGGGAGGCGCCCAGGGGTCGGGGGTTGGGGCGGCGCTCGATCCTTAGGGTTTCTTCTTCGTGTCTCGATCTCACGGCTCTATTCGTATATATACAGTCGGCTGTATGGCTTACTCAATTTGATGGGGAAGAAAAATGGGTTTGCTCGGGTTGAGCTGCGGCTATTGGAGAGTTCGGTCTGGGGCTTCGGGTGGGCCCGTGCTATATGTGTTTGGGTTTGCTTGGTAGTTGGTTCACAGTTCTGTGAAGTATATATATAACTTGATTTGCCCGGTGCAAATAGGGGTCGGCCTAAGGCTTACTGCTGCTTAGTCGGGTTCCTGGGCTTCTCATTCCTTTTCTTTCTTTTCTTTTTTTTTTTATTAATCTATATATATATAATATATATATACAATACATACACAATACATATACAATATATACGATATATATATATATAGATAGCTATATATACACCCTATGATATGTATTTATATATACACATACATACCTATATATTATTTATATATATATACCCACATTTACGATATCTATGTAAAAATATATATATACTCATATACAATATCTATATAATATATATTTATATATAAATACACGTATACAATATTTATACATACATACACTTACATAATATAAATATATATATGTACACATACACAGACACGTATATATATACGTATTTATTTGTATACTTATATATACATATATTTATATATGTATACACACACACACACAGACTATTATATATATTTTTATATATATACAATCACTTATATAATATATATATATTATTATATAAGATATTTATGTATATATACATACAAATATACACGTACATCGTATATATTTATATACACATACACATATACATTATATTTATTTGACAATAAATAATATAACCAATAAAATAATAGTATTAAATAACAATCATAATAAATAATAATAATAATAATATTCCAAAAAATTTCGGGAAGGGGAGCTACAAATCTACCCACCTTAAAATAATTTCGTCCTCGAAATTCTAATTTATAAATATGCCTAAAATTCAAAAGTAAGAATAAAAAAAATAAATCCACTATTTCCACAATTATCCTTGAATTTTAATTTCTCAAAACTATTTATATCTTCCTCCTAACCATTTCGTAATTGCGAATCATCGAGGACTTCTACCCACCTTTGGTCACGCTACTCCTTCAAGGGTATGTCACTAAAAACTTTATAGCCTTCCATCAAGTTGCTAGAGTCATTACCCCTAGATATCTAAAACATATGACCTTTATATCCCCACATATCTGTCAAACCACCAAGTATTTAAAATCAAACAATATTCTAATATAACTTAAGAATCTCTGATGAATTCTAGACTGCATGATCATTCGTCACCCTGAAATAGGAAGGACAGGAAAATAAAGAAGAATAATTAAGAGCAAACTGAAGTTTCAAGAATGATAGAGAATATACAATACTACAGCTAGAAAAGAGTATTTATGAACTTATGGTCTTATTCGCTAGATTGGCTACTCTAGTTCAGTCACTTGCTAAGTTCCTCAGAGTGTCTTATAATCCGTGCAATACAGAAGTCTCGTTCTCGAAATTCTAATTCAAACAAGGATCCATATTGGAACAAAATTTAAAAAAATCAAGATTGTGGTCTTAATGGGTTCTCTATCTGGACATCAGTCGTTGGTTGGATGATTATTGGGTTTCTGTAACACCCTGTTTTCTGAAAATTGGGGATTTTTGAAAATTTATTATTTTTATTATTTATTAGTGGTATTTTAGTCATAGTGTGATTTTCTGGTGAATTTAGTTAAGTTAACCATTTCTAAAGTCATGCTAAGTCATGACTTATAACTTTGTGATTTTGGTTAGAATAACTTAGTGTAAACCCTAGTTTCTCTAACCTAGAAGTTGCCATGACCATGAGAGCTTAGCCATAGGCTTAGAACATCAAATTAGTGGTTTTTAGCCTAAGGGGTATTTTGGTAATTTTCTAGGAATTAAGTAGGATTAGTGAGATTTTACTATTCATGGACTTTTGATTAGTGACTTGATAATCCCTAACCTAGTTACCCTAATCTATAGGTTAAACCCTAACCTAGAATGGCTAAGAGTGATATTTTTCATTGGTCAAAGAAATGGAAAATATCTAATTTTACCTTTAAAGATATTTTGCTTGAATTGTGCAAAATATCAAGACTTTGGCAACAAAGTCTATGCCTTAGCCTAGAAGTCTTGAACCCACCACCTTGCCATGGTGTGGCCGGCCAAGGACACCCCAAGGACACCCCATGACAGCCCTTGCCTCCCCTCTCTCCTATATAGTTAAACACTTAGTTCAAGAGTTCAAGTTTCATGAGAAAAGAACTCTTGAAAAACCAAGAAAAATCCTTCCACTTCACATAGCCATAACCTTGTCATTTCTCAAGCTTTGGACCTCTAGTTTCTTGCATTAGGACACTAGTATTCTGAGGAAGCCTAGGGAGAATAGTTATCCAAGTTTCATCAAGCAAGGACTCATCAAGCTAGGGGACACACACTCCTCATTGGGTGTTTTTTTCAAGAAAACCACATCAAGAGGTAAATATATCTAAACCTAACTAATATACTGTTTTTTCTTCATTATTGCATGCATATAGTTATAACCTAGCTGTGGGTAAGGTTTGGTGAAATTTAGGAATTGTTTGGTGTCGTATCGGACACGTATCCTACATGTAAAACCCTATTTATGTTCACTGTTTTGCACACTGTCACATTGATAAACACTCACTGTTTTCTAAATCTTTTTAACCAAAAACCTAGCCTAGCTAACCCTAAACCTAACCCTGTGTCACTGTGCACATTTTGAGCTTGTGTCGTGTCCAAAACTGGACACAAAGCTCACTGGACACAACACTGTTTAGACACTGCAGTACACTGTAAAATCCCCTGCTACCACCCCCTTAGTTCTCACTCTACACGCCACTAGGACACGCCAAATTTGGCATGGACACGGGGGCCATGTCTGCGAACATGCCCCCAAAGTTTCACCACGTGTCGTTTTGTATCGGACACGGAATCGAGGCCGCACTGGCCACCCACGCGCACAGCCCAGTCGAAATTTCGACTTAGACACGCGACTCGTGTCGCATGGACACGAGTCGAGGACACCTCGTGTATGCACGAGTGTGTAGCCCTATACCTGGGATACACGTGGGCATGACCACGAGGCCCCACGTGGCTCGTGTCGTGTCCACGAGGCGTGTGCATCTCTGCACGACGCAGTGCAAAACACGCGTATCAGTCGTATTTTCACGACTGATACGGCCCTCGTGTCGACACTGTGCGACACTTGGACACGAGACAGACACTGGGACACCTAGTAGACCCCTAGGCGAGCCCACACGCACGAGCACGAGACACGTGGATGAGTGTGTCGTGTCCTAGAGCTAAGTGCACGCGTGCACGACACTGTGTGTAAACCCAGTGTCCAGTGTTTACCCGAGTGGAGTTTTTATCACTTTGACACGCCGTGTCGTGTCGTGGTCCTGTGTCAGGTATCCTAAGACCTAGAGTATCCTAGGGGACACGATTACCAACCTAGAGATTCGTGTCCTAGCTCGATTTCGTATGTGAAATCAAGTTTACCTATTTTTCACTGCACAGTGTTTTAATTTCCAGGTTTTGGGTTTATTCCTATTTTGCAAAATCGAATTTTAAAACCAAATTTGATATGTTTAATCCATTGTACAAGTGTATTTTAGTATGTATACGTGTAGTATATAGGTATGTGTGAGTGTGGGTCAAGTTTGAGGAGATTTGGGTGTGTGTGGGTGTAGTTATGTATATATGTAGATATATATGTATATATGAATTGTGTGTGTGTGTAATTGGGGGCTGGACTTTGGTTCCAGAAATCAGGAACCCCCCATTCCCCTACTGTCCAGCCCTCTCTCACTGTCTCACTGTCTCACTGTCTCACTGTCTCTCTCACTCTCACTCACAGTCTCTCTCTCTCACACTCACTGTCTCACTCTCTCTCTCATCCCCTTGTCTCTCTCTCTATATATTATATGTAATATATATGTAGTTATATATATATATGTATTGTATATATATATACATGATATATATATGTATAGTGGTATTAGGTTTATTATGTATAGACAGTGTATTATAAATATAAGTATAAGGGTTGTATTATATATGTTATGCATATATGGATTTTGGGTATATAGATATACATATGTATAACCTCTAGTTATAGGTTTATGAGAAAACCTAGACTATTGGCCTATGGCCAGGATCACTAGCCTATGGTTTGGACTAGCCCTAATGACCCAAAACCCTGCTAGAAAACCCTTGTTGACTAAGGGTTGACCAAAGTCAACATTTGGTCAAAAGTGACCTAGTTAACCTAGAAATGACTAGGAATGACCTAAAATAACTAGTTTGACTAGTTTGACTAAAACCCTAACTAGTTTAACTAGTATTGACCTAGCCTTGACTAGATAATTGACCATTGTTGACCAAAGTCAACTATGGGTCAACCATGACCAAATTTACCTAGAAATGGCTTGGATGAACATAGAAGGACTTATTGACTAAGATTTGACTAAACCCTAGGCTATTAACTAGTTGGTTTAGGTTTGACCTATATATAAGTATATTATTGTGACTTGGGTTTTGTGGAAGACCTATGTAGATAAGATATGTATGGGGTTAAGTTAGATACTTAGAGTTGAGTCATGACTTGAGATTGGAATATGGGATTAGCTTGAATATAGGATTAAGGTTGGTATTATATATATATGTATTTATATGTGGTATACTTGTATAGGTATTGGTTATGCCTTAACCTTGTGGTGTAGTACCTTAGATAGTCTAGATTGACCTAGCTTGACCATATTGACTAGTATTTGACTAGTTTGATTAGAGTGTTGACCAAGAGTTGACTTCAACCTAGATTAAACTTGTTTGACCTTGTTTGATCTTGTTTGACCTTATTTGACTTAGTATGACTTCATGTGACTTAGTTTGACTATTAGAGTTGACCAAGAGTTGACTTTTGACCAGTTTGACCTAGAATCATGTAGTATGCATTGTATACTTTATTTTTATCATTGTGGATACTTTGTGACTTGTATTGCTCTGACTAGGAGCCAGACACCTCTCCTCAGACTGCATATTCTCTACAGACATTCATACAGCAGGCGAGTACATTCTCTGACCGTTTCATACTTGTTCAGGCTTTACTTCTTGCTCTAGATTACTTTACTTGTTGCTGTCACATTTGTAACACGGATTGGTACTATATGGATCTTTACATGAGATGTTATCCCCCTCGGGAGCATCGGGTACTTCATGTTATGTGTGTTTCACTATCATCATGTACACCTATGCTTTCATCATTCATGTGCACTCATGTGATCATGTACTCTCATGCTCACAGAGCTCTCATGTATACTATCATGTGCACCCTTTCATGGGCCCCATGTGATATCATGTACAATAACGTAACCTGTACAGATCCTTGTGTATTGATTGGGGATACGGGGGAGTGCTAGTAGTCGTGTGAACAATTCCAAAGTAGTGTATTCATGTGCAAACTCGATCATGTACAAATCCGTCCGTTCACATGTGCTATCTCGTACTCTGACTCACTAGCCACTGTTAGTTTCTCTATTTATAGTAGATATTTCATTACAGCTATCTCTTTTACAGCGTATATTTCCTTTCAGCAGTTCATGTATCTTACTCTATTGCCTGTATCGTATTTCCTAACATGATATGCACTGTGTGAGATGTTTTGTGCTCGTTCCCGTCCTGATTGGACCTGTTGAAAATATTACAGAGGATGAGGCCCTGGTGTCTACCTATTATGGAGCAGGACTAGATGATACTTATGTTGTGGACCCTCAGCAGGTTCCACCTGCAGCTGAGGAAGTTGTTCCAGTAGTCTAGACCAGTTTAGTCTAGGCAGTCTTTCTATATTTACATTTTGTCTCACTTTCTGTGTTGTATTTTGAGATGTGGAGATGTATAGACTCTTAGACTTTTTGTATTATGAGTTGTCAGTTCTGGATATTGTGTTGTACTAGACACTTAGACTTATTCATCTATGATACTGTTCTCTTGAGTTACTATCTATCTATCTATCTGTCTGTCTTTCGTTCTTCTACCCTAGATGTGATTGAGATGTATATTGTTATGTCACCTCCGTTCGGAGAGTATAAACTGTACAGGTACTTGATATTGATAGATGATTGACCTAGGACAGCGTTCTACCGCCGACACTGCGGCGTAGGCTGGGCGTTGTTACGTTCTCGTACCCTAACAGTGGGTGCGGGTCGTGACACGTTTTTAGTGGTGGCCCATGCAGGTCGAGTTTATGTAGTGGTATTCGAACTAGAGTATCACTACAGCCTGCGATAGGATTAGAGGAATAGGCTTAGAGAGAATGGATACTCAATCACTGCTAGGATACTTTGAGAGATTCCTGGGATGACCCTTGAGAATCTCATTTGAAATTTCGATTTAAACTCCTTTTCCCTTGATTGAATTTGATTTTGGAGGATTCACTGTAGAACTTTGAATCCTGGTATTAGTTGATGATTTTGAAATTTTTGTAGTTGTTGATTTAATTTCTTAGTGTTAGATTAATATCTTTTATTTTTGGGGCACTCAATCACAATTATGAGAAAACTCTTATTTGTTTCTTGCCATCTAATCCTCTTGCTAATTGCTTTTCATTAAAAAAAAAAGAACTGTCCTATCTATTTGCATCTTGCTTAAACTCTTTCTACCAATCTATGTGACTGTATCCCAAACCTGACTTACTCGACATTTCCTCAAATAAAGACTTATTGAGACCTTCTAACCTTGACCCTTGATTGATCAAACCCTAACTATATTCATCTAGTAGCCTATCTATTCCTAGGACTGTGTTCCTAAATTATTTACCAGATTCCTGATTAATTTTATTTCATGAGTTAAATTGATCTTCTTCAAATTTTGCATCAATTTGTCACGTCTCGAACTCCCACTTTCTATTCTAGATCATTGGACGTCCATTACCGTGACTTAGATATTCAGAGTATAATACTAGCTGTTACCTCCCAACAAACCTCACATGTAAGACCTAGACTAGCCTACCTTCATGTAGGTATTCCATGTCCCACTAAAACCCGTCTCCTTGTACACTATTTTCTTGACATAATTTTCTGGTCAAATGGCTAAACCATAACCTCTACCATGATACTAAATTTATTCTTATTTCAATTAGAAATCCACCTTGGTTCAATTCTTTCGACCTGGCATGTGATGGTGTTCTACTTGAATCCTCAAATACTTAACCTCGTACCATATCTTGATTGCTTGACCCGATTGGTTAAGGATCTTGGACTATGTATCTTCTTTTATCATTTCCACCCTTACTTATATCTTATGCTATAAATTTATCCTTAAGTTTTACAAGCTTATCCTTTCGAGCTTGATCATGATATATTTTATTGGGTGTACACCCACTAATATATTATCTAATCAGAACAGGCGCATGATGGTCTGATCAACCTATTGCGTTTTGGTTCGCCTTTTCATATATTAATCTACACGGATGGAGACAATTAAACTTGCCCTAGAATCTTATCCGCAGCAGCCTTGACAATTCTTCTTGGAATTATTTTATCGCCTATGAACCTCGTATTCGTATCCAGTTAAATTAACTTTAATCATGACCTGGATCTTCATCATTGGATGCTCGTGCTCATGCTTGATTTCATTGATTTTCCATCTTGCCCAAGTCTCGATTTATCCTGAAATTGATCAACTTAGATCGTGTCAAGACAAAAATCTAATTGTGATTGTTTGTGCCTAAATTTTCAATTTTCTTTTACCACTTTAGGGAATGGTAACTTCTAATGATTCTCACTTACTTGTTAATGACCCATTTTCATATAGGATGGTAGACGACCCTATAGCCTTGATGATTGTTGTTCCCTTACCTTTCCAATTAGGACACCTTAGATTGCTTGAACATTTTGATACCATAGGACAGTATTGATTTAGAATGACTAGTGCACCTAGATAAGACCGCAGACTGTTCCATTTAACCTGTTCCCCTGGTACCACTATTTCATCACGATTTTTGGTTCAATTTAGGCCATAGACCTTTCCCACTCTAAATTGTGATCATCGTAGGCACATTACCGTGACTTTTAAAATTTGGAGCACAAGACTAGTTGTTTTCTCAAAACTGACTTCACATACCAGACCTAGACATGACATACTACACCCATGACCTTAGTGTCCCACTCAGGCATACCATTATGTGCTTTATTTGCTTAGTACGATTTTTCTGACCCGAGACTCCATCCTGATTTACCCCATGGAGTTACTTTTGGCTTCGATTTGAATTAAGGACACCCTATGACCTAAAACTACCAACCAATTTTTGGACAAGACCCAGTATAGGTCTACTACCCCTACTTTGCTTATTGACCTTGTATGTTGCCTAGGTAGTGGCTTCGTCCTTGATTATTGGGGGTTTGACCTAGAAGGAGTACGACCATCTAAATTTCGAGGACGAAATTATTTTAAGGTGGGTAGACTTGTAACACCCTGTTTTCTGAAAATTGGGGATTTTTGAAAATTTATTATTTTTATTATTTATTAGTGGTATTTTAGTCATAGTGTGATTTTCTGGTGAATTTAGTTAAGTTAACCATTTCTAAAGTCATGCTAAGTCATGACTTATAACTTTGTGATTTTGGTTAGAATAACTTAGTGTAAACCCTAGTTTCTCTAACCTAGAAGTTGCCATGACCATGAGAGCTTAGCCATAGGCTTAGAACATCAAATTAGTGGTTTTTAGCCTAAGGGGTATTTTGGTAATTTTCTAGGAATTAAGTAGGATTAGTGAGATTTTACTATTCATGGACTTTTGATTAGTGACTTGATAATCCCTAACCTAGTTACCCTAATCTATAGGTTAAACCCTAACCTAGAATGGCTAAGAGTGATATTTTTCATTGGTCAAAGAAATGGAAAATATCTAATTTTACCTTTAAAGATATTTTGCTTGAATTGTGCAAAATATCAAGACTTTGGCAACAAAGTCTATGCCTTAGCCTAGAAGTCTTGAACCCACCACCTTGCCATGGTGTGGCCGGCCAAGGACACCCCAAGGACACCCCATGACAGCCCTTGCCTCCCCTCTCTCCTATATAGTTAAACACTTAGTTCAAGAGTTCAAGTTTCATGAGAAAAGAACTCTTGAAAAACCAAGAAAAACCCTTCCACTTCACATAGCCATAACCTTGTCATTTCTCAAGCTTTGGACCTCTAGTTTCTTGCATTAGGACACTAGTATTCTGAGGAAGCCTAGGGAGAATAGTTATCCAAGTTTCATCAAGCAAGGACTCATCAAGCTAGGGGACACACACTCCTCATTGGGTGTTTTTTTCAAGAAAACCACATCAAGAGGTAAATATATCTAAACCTAACTAATATACTGTTTTTTCTTCATTATTGCATGCATATAGTTATAACCTAGCTGTGGGTAAGGTTTGGTGAAATTTAGGAATTGTTTGGTGTCGTATCGGACACGTATCCTACATGTAAAACCCTATTTATGTTCACTGTTTTGCACACTGTCACATTGATAAACACTCACTGTTTTCTAAATCTTTTTAACCAAAAACCTAGCCTAGCTAACCCTAAACCTAACCCTGTGTCACTGTGCACATTTTGAGCTTGTGTCGTGTCCAAAACTGGACACAAAGCTCACTGGACACAACACTGTTTAGACACTGCAGTACACTGTAAAATCCCCTGCTACCACCCCCTTAGTTCTCACTCTACACGCCACTAGGACACGCCAAATTTGGCATGGACACGGGGGCCATGTCTGCGAACATGCCCCCAAAGTTTCACCACGTGTCGTTTTGTATCGGACACGGAATCGAGGCCGCACTGGCCACCCACGCGCACAGCCCAGTCGAAATTTCGACTTAGACACGCGACTCGTGTCGCATGGACACGAGTCGAGGACACCTCGTGTATGCACGAGTGTGTAGCCCTATACCTGGGATACACGTGGGCATGACCACGAGGCCCCACGTGGCTCGTGTCGTGTCCACGAGGCGTGTGCATCTCTGCACGACGCAGTGCAAAACACGCGTATCAGTCGTATTTTCACGACTGATACGGCCCTCGTGTCGACACTGTGCGACACTTGGACACGAGACAGACACTGGGACACCTAGTAGACCCCTAGGCGAGCCCACACGCACGAGCACGAGACACGTGGATGAGTGTGTCGTGTCCTAGAGCTAAGTGCACGCGTGCACGACACTGTGTGTAAACCCAGTGTCCAGTGTTTACCCGAGTGGAGTTTTTATCACTTTGACACGCCGTGTCGTGTCGTGGTCCTGTGTCAGGTATCCTAAGACCTAGAGTATCCTAGGGGACACGATTACCAACCTAGAGATTCGTGTCCTAGCTCGATTTCGTATGTGAAATCAAGTTTACCTATTTTTCACTGCACAGTGTTTTAATTTCCAGGTTTTGGGTTTATTCCTATTTTGCAAAATCGAATTTTAAAACCAAATTTGATATGTTTAATCCATTGTACAAGTGTATTTTAGTATGTATACGTGTAGTATATAGGTATGTGTGAGTGTGGGTCAAGTTTGAGGAGATTTGGGTGTGTGTGGGTGTAGTTATGTATATATGTAGATATATATGTATATATGAATTGTGTGTGTGTGTAATTGGGGGCTGGACTTTGGTTCCAGAAATCAGGAACCCCCCATTCCCCTACTGTCCAGCCCTCTCTCACTGTCTCACTGTCTCACTGTCTCACTGTCTCTCTCACTCTCACTCACAGTCTCTCTCTCTCACACTCACTGTCTCACTCTCTCTCTCATCCCCTTGTCTCTCTCTCTATATATTATATGTAATATATATGTAGTTATATATATATATGTATTGTATATATATACATGATATATATATGTATAGTGGTATTAGGTTTATTATGTATAGACAGTGTATTATAAATATAAGTATAAGGGTTGTATTATATATGTTATGCATATATGGATTTTGGGTATAGATATACATATGTATAACCTCTAGTTATAGGTTTATGAGAAAACCTAGACTATTGGCCTATGGCCAGGATCACTAGCCTATGGTTTGGACTAGCCCTAATGACCCAAAACCCTGCTAGAAAACCCTTGTTGACTAAGGGTTGACCAAAGTCAACATTTGGTCAAAAGTGACCTAGTTAACCTAGAAATGACTAGGAATGACCTAAAATAACTAGTTTGACTAGTTTGACTAAAACCCTAACTAGTTTAACTAGTATTGACCTAGCCTTGACTAGATAATTGACCATTGTTGACCAAAGTCAACTATGGGTCAACCATGACCAAATTTACCTAGAAATGGCTTGGATGAACATAGAAGGACTTATTGACTAAGATTTGACTAAACCCTAGGCTATTAACTAGTTGGTTTAGGTTTGACCTATATATAAGTATATTATTGTGACTTGGGTTTTGTGGAAGACCTATGTAGATAAGATATGTATGGGGTTAAGTTAGATACTTAGAGTTGAGTCATGACTTGAGATTGGAATATGGGATTAGCTTGAATATAGGATTAAGGTTGGTATTATATATATATGTATTTATATGTGGTATACTTGTATAGGTATTGGTTATGCCTTAACCTTGTGGTGTAGTACCTTAGATAGTCTAGATTGACCTAGCTTGACCATATTGACTAGTATTTGACTAGTTTGATTAGAGTGTTGACCAAGAGTTGACTTCAACCTAGATTAAACTTGTTTGACCTTGTTTGATCTTGTTTGACCTTATTTGACTTAGTATGACTTCATGTGACTTAGTTTGACTATTAGAGTTGACCAAGAGTTGACTTTTGACCAGTTTGACCTAGAATCATGTAGTATGCATTGTATACTTTATTTTTATCATTGTGGATACTTTGTGACTTGTATTGCTCTGACTAGGAGCCAGACACCTCTCCTCAGACTGCATATTCTCTACAGACATTCATACAGCAGGCGAGTACATTCTCTGACCGTTTCATACTTGTTCAGGCTTTACTTCTTGCTCTAGATTACTTTACTTGTTGCTGTCACATTTGTAACACGGATTGGTACTATATGGATCTTTACATGAGATGTTATCCCCCTCGGGAGCATCGGGTACTTCATGTTATGTGTGTTTCACTATCATCATGTACACCTATGCTTTCATCATTCATGTGCACTCATGTGATCATGTACTCTCATGCTCACAGAGCTCTCATGTATACTATCATGTGCACCCTTTCATGGGCCCCATGTGATATCATGTACAATAACGTAACCTGTACAGATCCTTGTGTATTGATTGGGGATACGGGGGAGTGCTAGTAGTCGTGTGAACAATTCCAAAGTAGTGTATTCATGTGCAAACTCGATCATGTACAAATCCGTCCGTTCACATGTGCTATCTCGTACTCTGACTCACTAGCCACTGTTAGTTTCTCTATTTATAGTAGATATTTCATTACAGCTATCTCTTTTACAGCGTATATTTCCTTTCAGCAGTTCATGTATCTTACTCTATTGCCTGTATCGTATTTCCTAACATGATATGCACTGTGTGAGATGTTTTGTGCTCGTTCCCGTCCTGATTGGACCTGTTGAAAATATTACAGAGGATGAGGCCCTGGTGTCTACCTATTATGGAGCAGGACTAGATGATACTTATGTTGTGGACCCTCAGCAGGTTCCACCTGCAGCTGAGGAAGTTGTTCCAGTAGTCTAGACCAGTTTAGTCTAGGCAGTCTTTCTATATTTACATTTTGTCTCACTTTCTGTGTTGTATTTTGAGATGTGGAGATGTATAGACTCTTAGACTTTTTGTATTATGAGTTGTCAGTTCTGGATATTGTGTTGTACTAGACACTTAGACTTATTCATCTATGATACTGTTCTCTTGAGTTACTATCTATCTATCTATCTGTCTGTCTTTCGTTCTTCTACCCTAGATGTGATTGAGATGTATATTGTTATGTCACCTCCGTTCGGAGAGTATAAACTGTACAGGTACTTGATATTGATAGATGATTGACCTAGGACAGCGTTCTACCGCCGACACTGCGGCGTAGGCTGGGCGTTGTTACGTTCTCGTACCCTAACAGTGGGTGCGGGTCGTGACAGTTTCAATCTACATTGACTGGACAAGATCCCAGGTAAAACTATTCCTACTAGATTAGGGTATTCTAGAATAGGTTACTATCCACGGGATTGAACTAGTTGCTAGTCAGGTTGATTAGCTAGGTCCCTAAAGCTCAAAATGCGCCTTCCGTGGCTTTGTGTTTAAGGAGAACATGAGACCTCAATTGGATGGCACACTAGTGGCATGTGCATAGTGGGCTCCGAATAGATCACAACCATATATTGGGTCGAAGGAATTGAGTCGAGGTTGAGGCTCTAATGGGAGTCGGAAAATATACCGGTATTACGGTAAGGGCTATGGCTAATCTTTTTTTCCTGAAAGTTATACCATAAAAATAGAGTACAAGGGGACGGATTTGAGTGGGACATGATATACCTAGGTGAAGGTAAACTCGTCTAAATCTTACATATGAAATTTGTTGGGAGGTAATAGCTGGTCTCGTGCTCCGAATATTAATGGCACGGCCGGGACACCAAAATGATCTAAATGAAAAGTGGGAGTCCATGGGCATTAATCGTCACCCTAGTGGAAAATCATTCTAGTCAATCGGTAACCTTCATATATTCCCAAATTTTTTTTTTGGAGACTTACAGTCTACCCACCTTAGAAGCTAGGATATGATTTTTGGAATAAGAGGTTAGAAAAATTCCAATGTCCAGATATTGTACCTCGACTCTTGTAAATGAAGAATAAGGCACGGCGTAACGGAATATGGTAGATGTAAGTCAAGTCAATGATCATTCCTCAATAAACGAGAAACGTGGGTGTATAATAACACATGGTCGATAACATGGAAGAACATACCCATCCATAGTGTACAAGAGTTATCGACGGGGTAACCAGCTCCAAGGCACGTCCCATGAAGAGATTTCTAACAACTGAGTCGTGAATCTCTAGTTGTGTCAAACCTGTCAGACTATTGTCATAAGGGTTCTAGTCGTATGGGCTGTAGTGATCATGCGTTGTTGTTGACAACTGGTAGGTCATAATATGACAGGGTATTTAAGCTACGGTATTGGCTAAGCTAGTGAATGTGGTGTTCCAACACTAGTTAGGTCTTAATATCAAAGTTTACATAACTAGGGTAATATTTGTTGGAAACCAATCTCGGGATGAGTATCTACCATAGTCACGGTAAATGGTTGTCCTTACCCTTGTCTATTCATCTCCGGTCTTATACTGTGGGTTTTGGTCGAGAAGAGTTTGCTTAAGGCCTAGGGGTTGCTAGTCAAAGTAAGCTTTGAACGAATAATTAGAGACTCGCAACCTTGGTCTCTAAAGAATAGGTAGCCTCCTAGGTAGGCATTTCGACTAAGGGTAAAATCCTAATCATTCTTAAGTTCAGATGGCTTGAAAGTCCTGATAACAGTTTGGGGTCGAGAGGAGAACGAGTAACTCGATCATATGGCTGGCTGACGATAACTATCCTTGTGTATACAACTACCATAGCCATGGGGATACGCGGTATCTCTCTACCATCACGAGCTTTCGTCTTTCCAAATCGGTGAAGGACAAAACAATAATGAATTCAAGGGAGATGCTACTGAATATAATTTCATGATTCAAAGGCGAACATATAATTCAAGAGGAATTGTCAAAGCAGTCGCGGATGAGATCCTAGATACCTATATACCTCCATCCACGTAGTGTAATTAAACGAAGAGCGAACCAATTGCATCATGGTTGATCAGACCATAATGCACTGATTCTGATTAGACAATAAGTTAGCAGGCGTCCCCACTAAACATATGTCTCGAATCAAGCTCGAGAACAGAGTAAGCTTGCAAAAACTAGGCTGTAGTAGCAGCATTGGTCAAAATAGTCAAGATACAAGTACGCAAGATTTTTGAAAAGAGGTACAAGTAGTTCGAGTTTAGAGAGATTCAAAACTTACCTGGTGTTCTTGCTTCTATAAACATCCCACTATCATCTTACCCTTAAGGCCTTGGTCGTCTAATGGTTTATGGACATTCTAAATTCCATATTCTAGGTAAACCTATTAGTGTCAATCAATTCCTTGTAGTAAGTCACAAGGACTACAAAATTCTGGGTCGGGAGACATGCTACCCCACTACAAAACTTCCACTACTATCGGCTTTAGATCTTATGGGACATACATGGCATTGTCCTATCCTCTATAGTATCCTAAACCTGTAATCACGTTTGAAGTCATTTCACCGAGAGTTACGCCTCGCCCGTATACTCGTACGATGGTAAACCCCTTGGTTCCGTGACTCAGAGGTGATATCCTATCAGATACTCTACCTGTCACAAGGGTAACTACGATCAAAGAGGTCCGCTAGCCATAGTTTTAGAAATATTCTAT
Source organism: Iris pallida (assembly GCA_029216955.1). NCBI lineage: Eukaryota > Viridiplantae > Streptophyta > Magnoliopsida > Asparagales > Iridaceae > Iris > Iris pallida. The sequence continues at coordinate 2,525,704 of JANAVB010013000.1, read as the reverse complement.
AATCCTATATTTTCTTAGACTAATTTCAATTCTAGGAGTCGTGTCTCGCCAGTGCGCTGCTGGCTGCAGTGAATCCCTAGTCTCCAAAATTTAAATAATTGGCGGCAGTGCGCTGCTGTCCTGCCAGTATGAGTTAACTACATCCCTTTTACTAAAGTATGTAAAAAAATTCCTGGGCTTCTAGGGATTCAAACAAGTCGACTATGTAATAAGGCGTAAATATCTATCAGTCACAACCCTTAAAATAAAAGGTGAACAGGGAGGAAATAACTGAAGACAAAGAAATACAACACTAACTATTCTATGTGTATTCAAGCCTTTGAGGAAAAACTTGAATCGAAACTAACTCGAGGTTCGCATATGGATAACCCAATCAGAAATAATAATTCCTGTGCAAAATAGGAACTAAATAGGCAATTTGGACTAAATATGAGGATGATATCTAAAGAGGCAACGAGAAGGAATTGAATAATTCATCTAGGTGAGGTCATCAATTCCAGGAAGCTCTGCCTCTCCAAGTGAATAATCTATCCACATTGGACCATATCTTCCAATCAAGAGGTAATAGTGTACCTATGGGAATTTGACAAACTATCAAAATTAATAACTCTCATCCTAAATTGCATGGCCTAGACTACCCATCGGCAAATTCGTATAAGGGACTCCTAGTCCTAGTCATTCTCTTAAATTAAATTAATCCTTGTTCGTGAATGAGCATGTTCTAGTCGCAGGCTCGCAATAGTACAACTAACTTAAGTACTATCACGAGTTCGCGTGATTTGCGAAGACAGACCTGCATGGGCCACCACAAAAACTTGTCACGACCCGCACCCGTTTTTTTTTTAAAACAGATACGAGACGTGTCCAAGCCAGCCTACGCCGCAGTGTCGGCGGTAGAACGCTGTCACGGCCATGAAGATCAAAATCACAAATAATGCTCATTCATAAAATTAATTTAATTTACAATGATCACAAGTTTTATATTTGTAGAAAAATATGAACTTATACAAATAAATGAATGACTACAACTCAACTATCTAGCTAGTCTCTAGGCTTTGTCTGCAAGTATTCCCGTCACTCCCCAAGCTAAGTGAATCCACGGCTAACCTGAAAATGTTGGTTTCCAGTCAGGAATGGAACGAGCACAATTCACTGAATGCAATTTCAATAAAGAAAATGACTATAAAACAAAGGTTAGGCATCAATCATGAGTTTTAAAAAATAACAGTAAAGCCGTAAGAAAAATCAATAGTAATAAATAGACCAATATACTTTCCACCGTAGAAGTACCGTTGACATGTGATCGGTCTGGGGTGCTACACCGCACGGTCTACGAGGTCTACTTTACGAGGTCTACTTTACGAGGTCTACTTTACAAGGTCTACTTGCAGAAAATAAACAATGTCTACGAGGTCTACTTGCAGAAAATAAACAATGTCTACGAGGTCTACTGCAGAAAATAAACAATGTCTACGAGGTCTACTGCAGAAAATAAACGATGTCTACGAGGTCTACTGCAGAAAATAAACAATGTCTACGAGATCTACTGTATGAAAATAAACAATATCTACGAGGTCTACTGCATGAAAATAAACAATGTCTACGAGGTCTACGGTCGGATCACACATCCTTGGTACTTCTCATTCCCGACTCAACAATTTATAATAGAGTATAAAATTACATAACCAATGACTAATCAATAAAATATAGTAAAGATCAATATCGAAATGCAGACAATAAACTGTACTCGTCTGTGGTCCTCTGCTGGTGAAACCGACAATCTGAACTACTCAATGTGCCACAATAGTCAAAACCCGTACAACAGTCCCCGGATGCTGAAATAGACAATACCAATGATCTCAGAATAGTCAAATTAGCTAGGATTGCCTGTCCTTACGTCCAATTCTGGACACAGGGTCAAAACGGTAATTTCGGACAAAAACGATGTCCGCCGTTGGACCCGCTTTGCACCGAAAAGCGTGCCAGAGTCAATGGTCTCTAAAGTCGTCAAACTACATGTCTACGGATCCAATTTTCCGATACGAACCCAACAGTATGTCCAAAGTTGGATTTCGGCGGACCGTGCACAAAATCGTCCGTTGAGTCGGACCGTGGGGCCCGCAAAACGACGTCGGATTCGACTGTCTCAGAACTGGACGAAACTTGGCATACAGGACCAGAAAAACGATACGGTCCTGTTGGCGCAAGTTTTGTCTCGATCTGACGAGCGTGCAGAAAGTTATGACTGAATTTGCATTGGACGGATACGGGGCGATTTCGACGGATATGCGTCGAATTCGTCGCGCATACTCGACCAATTTGAATTCCGTCAGAGCCCACACGACCCCGAAGCTGTTACGCAGCTTTCGATCCTTTCGGTTCGCGACTACGTCGCCCGAAATGGCGGGACGGACGTCGTGTGGAGCGATTCTATGTTTTTGGAAAACAGTTTTAAACCTATTTTCCTTAAACTTTGAAAACTGATTTCTCTGCATGTAATTAATGAAATTCAGAAATACGAAATAGGTTGCGAAGTCCTATAGGTTGTCAACAATTTCCTTCAAATAGATTTTTGAACTGGTTCATGGTTTGGCGAGAAATCGCCTTCAAAGTTGGGTATCTGGGATTGAATCATGTCCTGTTTCGGGACAGTTTTTCGCCAATCTTTGGGTGTGTTCTACGATGGACACGACGCAAAACAAATCAAATCATTTGACTGGAATCGGAGTCGTACAGTTTGGGAACACACCTGATCGATTGGATCGACAAACGATCGGCCGTGTGACGAGAAATTCCGTCACGAACCTTGGGTCGGCGCTGTCGTTCCCTGCTGTCATTATGCGCACGCTGTGTTGTCTCCGTGCGGTCTGGCCGGCGGGCGGCGGCCCGCGGTGGTGCGCCCGTGCGCGCGGGGGAGGCGCCCAGGGGTCGGGGGTTGGGGCGGCGCTCGATCCTTAGGGTTTCTTCTTCGTGTCTCGATCTCACGGCTCTATTCGTATATATACAGTCGGCTGTATGGCTTACTCAATTTGATGGGGAAGAAAAACGGGTTTGCTCGGGTTGAGCTGCGGCTATTGGAGAGTTCGGTCTGGGGCTTCGGGTGGGCCCGTGCTATATGTGTTTGGGTTTGCTTGGTAGTTGGTTCACAGTTCTGTGAAGTATATATATAACTTGATTTGCCCGGTGCAAATAGGGGTCGGCCTAAGGCTTACTGCTGCTTAGTCGGGTTCCTGGGCTTCTCATTCCTTTTCTTTCTTTTCTTTTTTTATTAATCTATATATATATTATATATATATATATACAATACATACACAATACATATACAATATATATACGATATATATATAGATAGCTATATATACATCCTATGATATGTATTTATATATACACATACATACCTATATATTATTTATATATATATACCCACATTTACGATATCTATGTAAAAATATATATATACTCATATACAATATCTATATAATATATATTTATATATAAATACACGTATACAATATTTATACATACATACACTTACATAATATAAATATATATATGTACACATACACAGACACGTATATATACGTATTTATTTGTATACTTATATATACATATATTTATATATGTATACACACACACACACAGACTATTATATATATTTATATATATATACAATCACTTATATAATATATATATATTATTATATAAGATATTTATGTATATATACATACAAATATACACGTACATCGTATATATTTATATACACATACACATATACATTATATTTATTTGACAATAAATAATATAACCAATAAAATAATAGTATTAAATAACAATCATAATAAATAATAATAATAATAATATTCCAAAAATTTTCGGGAAGGGGAGCTACACTGAGCGATGTCTTCGAGTCGCCTTGTAAGGCCAAGTCCGAACGCCGTCGGCGTTTCGATTTCTCCGATTGACTTCGCGGGACGGGGCACTACAGTACTAGCATATGAAGATTTTATGCTTGTTATGCATAGTACTGTACTCTAAGGTTTAGTTATCTATATTTGAGAAAGTTGTTTTCTTCATGCTAATTTGTTTTCTCTCCTTCTGTCAAGTAATATTACTTGTTATGGCTGGTGTTTCCCAAAGGTCTCTTGACCTTTCGTTTGGTGAAGGACCACCATTTAGTTCTGACTGGTAGTGTATGAGATGAGTTTTAATGTGTATTTATTATTTAAAGTATGTAATGAGTTTACAGTACAAGTTTTGTACAATTTCACTATAGGGTTGTCGGCACCTAATGTACAGTAATTGTACACTACTAGGTACTATATACACGTATTAACAGTATTTTGTATATACCTATATATGTACTTGCATGAAGAATATTTTGAATAATTGTAGATGTATATTTGAACTATTTCCATATATAGGTATAGTACTATATTAGTGTCAGTTGTACTGGGATATATGTATTATTTTCAAAGCATTATTCCTAAATACTCCAACTAAGTAAAAGTTATTTTCCAAAATTTTATAAATATTTCTATATACAGATTATAGATTATAAATTTAAGGTTGTGTCCATTTCCCTTCTATTATTAGTATTAATCACAAACTAATCATATTCCTATGTTGTGACTTGTGCTTAATCTCTCATCGGATTATTGGACTTATCGGGATATTCGGATATCGAATTTGGATATTGGACTTTGGATATGATCTGGACTCTATGGGACATATTGCTTTGCGACTTATTTGGAACGTATTATGGACTAAAGATTGTGATTTATTCCGTGTCGACACGATCGTGTCGCGCACGTCGACTTCAGATACCCAAGGCAAGTATTTCCAGCGAACACTTTCATTTCATGTTTAATTATTGTATTTCATGATCTAGATGTGCATGCCATGATTCTGTCACGATGTCCACACGAGATTAGTATTTATGGATTCATGTCGTCATATTCATGTTTACCCCATTCACTATGTTCCCTGTTTATTTATTTCTTGTTTTCTATACCATGATTAGAATCCATGTATGCTAGTTATTCGTGAAGTACTTTGGTATATATGTGATTAAAACCCTGTATAATCCGTGTTTCCGTGCATGCTAGCTAATCATACACTACACGTATGATTGAGCCTGACCAAGTAGAACCCCAAGCCGATCACATATAGAACACAGTACTTCAACCCCACATAGTGTAGCTATAACTCTTGTATTTCATATTGCAATGTCTCTTACCATGCTTTCCTGTTTATTTTATCTACTCTCACCATGTTACAAACTCACACCAGTGATATCTCTTCTATTTCCTGTCTTATAATAATTAACATGTTATGGGTAGTAGTTTCCGTGTTGTACTTGCTTCAATCCTGACTGGAATAACCACATTTTTAGGAGAGGACTTAGAAATTTGGTGCACTACTTATTATGACACTCCTGAGGCGGATCATGGTTTAGCTGAGGATGCAGGAGACGACATTACCGATGAGCCACTGGAGGATGCATAGCTTAGTTTAGACTTTATTTCTGTCGATTAGACTTTTCATTCCAGAACATTTACTGAGTTGTAATAATTTGTGGATGACTGTACCTAACCTTTTTGAGATGTACTCTGCGAATTATTTTCTTCCCTTTTCATGTCTTGCTACTAGTATTTGTGATTGAGTTAGATTCTATTATCATGAGATGTCTTTTCTGGATGGGATTAGTTACACTTTAGATTTGACAGCTTACTACCGCCGACTCTGCGGCGTAGGCTGGGCGTGCTTCTACGCACTTGCGTCCGAACATCCGGGCGCGGGTCGTGACAAAATGTCACCAAGATAACGGAGTTGAAATGCCAACTGGACATGACCTTCTCTATGAAAGATTTGGGTGCATTAAAGACTATTCTTGGGATGGACATCATCTCCGAGTGAGTCCAAGTTGCTTTGTTTATCCTAAAAGAAGTACATTCACGAGTACTTCAACGTTTCGAGATGGATGGGCTGAAGAAAGTGAGCTCCCCTTTTGCATCTCACTTTAAGCTCGATGTGGAGCAATGTCCATAAACCGAGGACAAAAAGGAAGATATAAAGAAAGTTCTATAAGATTCAGCTGTAGGAAGTCTCATGTATGTCATGGTATGTACAAGGCCAGATATTGCTCATACAGTAGGTATGATTAGCATATATATTCCATTCTTGGAAGGATACATTGGAGGACAATAAAGTGGATCCTTCATTATCTTTTGGGCACTGCTAATTGGAAGATTTCATTCGGGAGTGACTAGCCAAAGCTGGTTTGGTATACTGACGCTGATATGACTGGAGATGTGGATACCAGAAGATCGACTTCGTGCTCTGTCATGATATTTATTGATGGAATAGTTTCATGACAGTCTTTGTTGCAAAAGTGTGTTGCCTTCTCTATGACAGAGATATAGTTCATTGCATCAACGAAGGCTTGCAAGGAATTATTATGGACAAAGAAGATCATGCAGGAAATTGGGCTCAAGTAATAACAATATGTTTTGCTTTATGATAGCTAATCTGTTATTCACCTTGGGAAGAATCCAACAATATTTCATAGTTTGTTTATGCATATTGCAACTCGATATCACTGGATACGAGATGTACTAGAGGCAAAGGATGCGATGTTTAAGAATGTTCATACAAAGGACAATAGAACGGATATGCTTACGAAAGTTTTACCAAGGGGAAAATTTGAGTATTGTAGGGGGGTTGTCGGAATAACAAGCTCCTTCACCTAGTTGAGAAGGGAGAGATTTGTTGGTGTTGGAGTGATTCCCAACCAATGCGGAGAATAGCCCAAAGTGCGACGATCGTCATCCGTGTGCTGGAAAAGATCGGGAAGTCGAAGGCGAAGAATGTGGCTCAATTTGAGCGTGTATCAGAATACAATGGAAAAATAGTATCAGAGTCAGAGTTATACTGCCGGTATACCAAAGGTATATCGGTCTGACACAGTTTTGTTCTATAACCATTCTGATTTAAAGATGACATTTTTGGTATACTGCCGGTATACCGCTACCAGTATATCAAAGGTATATCGATGTCGGGTCTGAAGTTCGAAATACGATGTTTTATTAATACCGTTGGATCATGATCAATGGTCCAAATGTTCTCGGAAGTTGGGTGCTACAAATAGATATTTCTAACCCCAACTCATCGTCAAGAGATCAAAGGAGAGCTTTCTCAAGAGAGGAAGAAAGAGATTCAGAATTACGTGGATTGTTTCGAGGAGAGATCTTTTCGAGGAGTTCTTCATTGGTTCATCCTTGTCATCTAGTCTTCAATAATCTTCATTATACTTATTGTAATCTATTTTTATCTAATTGAAGTATTGTGGTGATCCGTGTGGATCGGGGGAGAAGTTTGTAGGGAGTCGGTGTATTTTCTTATTCCATCAGTGGAGGTTATTCTGGGTTGGACTATGATCATTCCATGGTTTTTGTTGTCTGGATTTTGGTGTTTGCATTGTACTTTCATTATAATTTTCGAATATTTGGTTTGTGCATTTTTCTGCAGTCCTTATCATGTCCTATCGATTTGGTGGAACAATTTTTGCATTTTCGTTATATATGGAATAGTTACCTTCTTCCATATATATTATATGAACATGAACACAGAGATAGCTCCTAGCTCTGACGATTCTGCAGCTCTAGGACATCGTTTTAGGGTTGCAAGTATAATCCAAAGTGAATAGCTTGATTTCCAGCAGGAGGATCCTAGGAATATCTCCTCCCTCCAGGAGAGGTGGTGGTAGGGGTGAGTATTCGGTTTATTCGGTTCCAACCGAACCGAATAACCGAAAACCGAATTGGACCGAAACCGAATAAGCAAAACCGAAACCGAACCGAATTGGTCAACAACCGAACCGAATCGAATTAAATCGGTTCGGTTTTCGGTTTATTCGATTTTTGGATTTATTTGTGTTTTTTTGTTAATATATATAATAACTAAATATACCTAGATATATTTGTTATATATATATATATATATATATATATATATATATATATATATATATATATATATATATATATATATATATATATATTAATTATAGGTATATACTAAATATATATATAAACTAAATTTTCTTATTCGGTTTTCGGTTTTGGACCGAAACTCAAAACCGAAACCGAAATCGAATAAGAAAATTTAGTATTTTCGAAATCGAAATCGAACCAATTTTTTTTAAAACCGAACCGAATCTTTTATTCGGTTCGGTTCGGTTAGGTTTTCGGTTCGAAACCGAATAATGCTCACCCCTAGGTGGTGGGTCTCTAGTTGCGGCTGAAGAGGGGACGAGCAGAGAATGGTCCACGGTTGTGCGACAGGATGTAGACTACCGACTCTCTTGTTAAATGGCCAATGGCGAGAACCATGGCTTCTTCTCGGAGGAGTTATGTAGAAGAAGGAACTTGCTTAGAGGAGCACCAGGTGTAGGGCTTCGAGTTCAAAAGCCCGTAGCAGAAAAATGGAGGTACGAACATCGAAGAATGGTGCCAAACAAAAGGAAAGGCTCCTTCCAATTCTCTCCCTACCACTAGAAGAGGAGGATAAGGGGAGAATAAAGCACCACGATTGGGGGTATTGAATGGAGGATGGGTCCCTAGACAAAGGTACGGAAGGTGTTTGGTAAATTGCTCCAACCACCTCAAATACTAATTTCGAAAACCACGCCTCTATCTCTTGGGCTGATCTGTGCAAACCAGCGGTTACCCAAGAAGGTATAGAGCTCCAATATGTTGAACCAATCTCGATGGATGGAGAGAAGACAGTTGACATAACTGATGATGATCTGACAGAGACATGAGAGTATTGGAAGAATACCATAGTCTTATATGTCTTGGGCAACTATATATGGGCATCTACGACAATGATGACCTAAAGGTGAGAAAGAGTTCTTCCCTCAGAAGAATGGTTTTTACCTTGTCAAGTTTGCATTTTTGGAGGATGTAAATAGGAGGACACTGGAGGGAAGGGAGGTCCGTGGCTGTTTGATGGCAGGCAGGCTCATGATGCTCATGAAGAGGTGGAACCCAACTGCTAGCTTTGAGCGGGATTGACTGTCCTCTGTTGCAGTCTGAATTCATTTTCCAATGCTCCCCCTCTCAAATATGGAGTATCCCCATGATTATAAAATGACAATCATTGGTGGTAACCCCCCTGCAATCAAGCCCCTTCTCGGTGAAGCCTGCTGCAAGCTTCGGAATAAGCTTCGAGAGCATGATTTTGAAACCTGTCGAGCAGCCACCATCGCCTTCGGTCCTGCCAGACTCCCAAGGGAAGCCCACCTGTGCGCCGTCCATATAAGCCTTGCACGCTAGTAGAATAGACCGCGATCTACGAGCGAAATGCTCCTCGAAGTGCTGCATATTGAATCAAGAATCAGACTGATAAGCTAGGAAGCATAGACGCTCCAAAAATCTGGACAGTATCATCGTGTTGGCTACAGAACAACTACTTATCAGACACGCCACAGATACTCCAAAATACACCAGGACACACCAAATTAGACATCGTATCTGTCTCGCAATGTGCTTACTGTGTAAAATACATGTTACTACATTGATCTTTGAGGTTTGGGACTGGCCAGAGTCAGAGATACTACTTTACCTTGGGTGGGTTACGCAAGAGATACAGCATCGACTTGCAGGAGAGAAGGAACGCATTCATTCTCGTTGTAGGCGACGGAGTTCTTCTCCCCTCGGCTCTTCCCATCTGCTTGTCATAGCCAGCCTCATTGAAGTATATATGGCTTCTCGTTGAGGACGAGGGCCTGGAATGACAGCAGAACTTGAAGAATGGTGGAGCTTTCAGGGTTCCACTCTTCTGTGCCTGTGCCCGTGCCCATCCATGTTTTCAGGAGGCTCAGGCAGACCTTTTCTGACTCGTACAAGTTTGGATTCAGCCGGAGCCCACCGGATATATAATCAACCAACTGCTAACAAAGGAGTAGGTTACATTTTTTGCTTCTAGGCATAAGTGCTTCCATATGTAGTTACTTTTAATACAATCTAGTGTTGGGAAAGAAGCGCGGAAACCTTTCCCCAAACCGGAGAGTACCTGCGAGAGGACCGAACGATACAACGCACGAACCCAAAAACAATCACACAAAACAATCCACGCAGACACAGAGAATTTTTGACGTGGAAAACCCTTGCGGGAAAAAACCACGGGACGATCGGAGTCCAACCCTAAGAAGCCTCCACTAATGGAATAGAAGAATTACACCCTCTACAAACTTCTCCCGATCCAAATCGGATCCCCACAACACTCAGAAGTAAGAACAATGATTACAAGGCTACGAAGAACGAGAACGACGAGTAGAGATTACCCGAACGCGATCTCCTTCGAAAAACGACCTTCAATCCTCCGTCTTCTCTCCCGAAGTTGCAATGGCACTCTTGCCTCCTTCTCTTTCTTTTCTTCAATGTTCTTCGATGAATAGGATTAGGAATAACCTAATATTAACTCCCCTAATCCGCAGCAAAATCTGGACCATCAGATATGATCCAACGGTGAGTAATTACCCTGAAAATCTGCTCAGCCCCGACGACACAGAGTTCGGCCAGAACTCTGTGTCGGGCAAACAGAACCTACCAGCAACATTCTGGAACAGCCAGACCGAGTTCGGCCAGAACTCGGCCTGGGACCGAGTTCGGTCCGAACTCGGTGGCTCCAGTCTAGAACCTCCCTTCGGGTTAGCAGCAGCAGTAGCAACTCCTCGTTGCCTACTTTCCGAGCTTCTTCGACATCGAACGGCGCTCGTCGCACTCCGGGATCTTCTCCACATAGGTTGGGAACCCCATCCACTCCAACAAATCTCCTCCTTCCCAACTATGGGGAGGATATCGTCATCCCGACGATCTGCCTGCAGTACTCAAACTTCTCCCTTGGTAGAATCTTCGTGAACATATCAGCTCCTTTGTCATCTGTATGAACCTTCTCAAGCTCCGCGTCCTTCTTCTCAACCACATCCCGTATCCAATGATACCGAGTCTCGATGTGTTTGGACCGGCTATGAAACGTCTGATTCTTCACAAGGTGAATAGCACTCTGACTGTCGCAAAGCAAAGTATACTGCTCTTGCTTCAGTCCCATTTCCTGCAGCAGCTTCTTCATCCACAGCAACTCCTTGCAAGCCTCCGTCGCCGCAATGTACTATGCCTCTGTCGTCGACAAGGCAATACGCTTCTGCAGCCGCGACTGCCACGACACCGCGTCTCCCGCAAACATCATCACGTAGCCCGAAGTCGATCGCCTCGTGTCTACATCTCCAGCCATATCAGCGTCGGTTTACCCAACCAGCTTCGGCTCGTCACCACCAAAGGAAAGTCTCCAACCAGCAGTGCCCTGAAGATATCGTAGAATCCACTTGACCGCACTCCAATCCACTAGCCATATTTAGCAATATTCTATATCCTATATTTTTTTAAACAATTTCAACTCTAGGGGTCGTGTCTTGCCAGTGCACTGCTGGCTACAGTGAATCTATGGTCTCTATAATTCAAATAATGGCGACAGTGCGCTGCTGTCCTGCCATCATGAGTTAACTAACATTCTTTTAACTACATATGTAAAAACTCATGAGCTTCTAGAGATTCAAACAAGTTGTCCACGAAATAAACATAAGTATTTGTCCTATTAGCCACAACCCTTAGAATAAAATATTGAACATGGAGGAAATAGCTGGAGAGAAAAAAAAGACTACAAACATTCTAGCATCTATTTCGTGTGTATTCAAACCATGGAGGAAAAACCTTGAATCGAACCTAACTCGAGGTTCGTATATGGGTAATATAATCAAAAATAATAATTCTTAGGGCAAAATAGGAACTAAATAGGCAATCTGGAATAAGATGTGAGGATGATATCTAAAGAGGCAAGGAAAAGGAATTGATGATTCATCTAGGTTAGATCAGTAATTCTAGGGAGCCCTGTCTCACCAAGTGAATAATCTATCCACGTTGGATCATATCGTCCTATCAAGAGGTAATAGTGTACCTATGGGGATCTGACAACTATCAAAATTACTAACTCCTCATCTAAGTTGTATGGCCTAGACTACCCATAGGTAAACTTGTATAAGGGACTCCTAGTCCTAGTCATTCTCTGAAATTAAATTAATTTCTAATTCGTGAATGAGCATTTCTAGTCGCAGGCTCGCAATAGTACGACTAACTTAAGTACTATCACGAGTTCGCATGATTTGCGAAGACTGACCTGCATGGGCCACCACAAAAACTTGTCACGACCCGCACCCGTTTTTTTTTTTAAACGGATACGAGACGTGTCCAAGCCAGCCTACGCCGCAGTCGGCGGTAGAACGCTGTCAAGGCCATGAGATCAAAATCACAAAATAATGCTCATTCACAAAAATTAATTTAACTTACAATGATCACAAGTTTTACCTTTGCAGGAAATATAAACTTGTACAAATAAATGAATGACTACAACTCAACTATCTAGCTAGTCTCTATGCTTTTGTCTGCGAGTATTTCCGTCACTCCCCAAGTGTCACCCCCATTTCCTGTATTACGTATTTATGCTCGTATTTGATTTTGGCACGTATTTTAATTTTCTCGACTTGCGGATTTTGGTTTCTCGTAAATGGGTTTTGGACCATGGCTTGGTTTTATTTTGTGGAAGTTGGTTTGGTTTGGTTCATCATGAGTGGAACACTTTAACCTACACTCTACCCTTAACACAACACAACCACCCTCATTATATCTCCACCAAACTTTCTCTCTCCTCTTTACTCTCCATTAATTTTCTTCTTCTTCCTTCTTCCACACAACTCCCCAACCCATTAGGCAAGTGCACCTTGCCATCAAATAAGCACCACTTTTTATTTGTCCATTAGCTAGATTAGGCCATGGAGAACAACTTTAGAACTTACATTTTGTGATTTGGAGTTTCCTTTGTTCTAGATCTAGGTTTTTACTATTTTCGGATTTACATGGTTTTGATCTATTTAACTTTGATTTTTGTATGTTTTGATGCTTCCATGTGGAAGAGAATTCGATTTTACTCAAGTTAGAACTTTGAAAATCTAGATTTGGTTTTAATTTGGCTAAGTTATGAAGAATTGAAGTTCTTGGTGTTCTTGGACTTGCTCTCGGCCAGGAAGAACAGCCCTCTGCCTTGCGCTTTTTAGCGCATGGCCGATTGCGCACCCCCGGCCTGTGCTCCTTAGCGCATGGCCGATTGCGCAATCACTTGGCCAGTGCTTTGCGCTGCGCTGGATTGCGCTGGCGTAAGCTAGCCATGCGCAAGCCAGCCATGCGCAAAGTAACCCCTGCGCAATCGACCATTGCGCAATCCACCCCTGCGCAATCCTCCTGTGCACAATCCATCTGCTGCGCCATCCACTCCTGCGCAGTTGGTACCCTGCGCAGCTCACTCCTGCGCAGTTGGTACCCTGCGCAGCTCACCCTGCGCAGTTGGCCTCCTGGCGCACTTGACTTCTGCGCAATCCAATCCCCTGACCCCTTGCGCAAACCATTGGCTCTTGGATATTTGGTTTTATTTTCTTTAAGCCTGGCTCTTCTATAGTCCTATATATATTGATATTGTATTAGATATTTTACGCCCATTTTATATCCTTACGTCTTTTGTCATGAACTTGATTTTACTTAATATGTTTGGAATGTCTATTGTACATGGCATGGTATGACAAGGACCTAGCATAACACGACAGTGACCCGTAGTGGTGCACTCCTGACATGACCAACCTGACATGACAGTGACCCGTAGTGGTGCACTCCTAACAAGCACCCTGACATGATTTATCTTGATAACTTGATAGTGGCCCGTGGCGGCGCACTCCTGACTTGACTTGACTTGTAACTTGTAATTAACTCGTATAATCAACTTGACACCGTGGGTGTTCCTGCTTGCTTGTTTGTACAATCCACTTGTCTTGTCTTGCATCATGTCTAGGACGCGACTTCCTGGGTACCACGGCCAGGGACTCGCGCTAAATTGGATTAGGCTAATTATTAGATCAAACTAGAACATGGAGAATTCCCAGTCACAGGCAATCTCGTTATCTGGGCGCTTTAATGGACTTGTAGCTTGCCGACGAGTAGAGCACATTTCCAGCACACTGTCATGTGTTGCACCCTCTAAGTCACCTAAGGGTACATTTGTCTCCCGGGTAATGTACCCACCTATAACTCTCAACCCGCGGAAGGATAACTGGATAGTCTGCAGGGCTTGGGACTGGAATTCTCACTTGCATCTTGTTAGTAATTAGGCTTGTGATAACCCTAGTTAGTTAAAGTAGTAAGCCGTAGTACTTGCTTGGCCGATTACGAATGGATGGTGTCCAGCCTTGTCTAAGTCTTGTCTAGCTCCAGTACCTGCTATCTCCTGAGCATGTTTGTTTTACTTATCTTAACGATAAATGAGTAGAGAAAGTGAGCTATTCAGGCGAAGGGTTACAACTCCGGTCCTTGTCTGGTTTAAGGATTGTAACCTGGCTCCCGGAATGGTTCCACGTCCCTACTCGTTTATCGCCCTGTGTACCTTCCTACTTGTACTTTCTTTTATTCTTTATGTTCTGATATGCTGGCTTTTGTTCTTATTTGTGGCCTCCTTTGTGGCACTTGCTCTTTCTGGGGTTTGACCCAGCTGGTTTTGTGTGGCCAGATTTCGGAGCAGCTCCCGAGGATCTACCAAGCTTCCAGCCCAATGGAGACAACTAGACGGAACCTGGGCCAAGAGTGGGTTTTCCTTTTTGTTTCACCCACTTATATGTAAATTTATTCTTTTGAGGCGTTTAGCCGACGAGCACCTGTTAGCTCGATGCACATTTACTTACTGTCTGCCTACGGACTGTAAACATGATTAACAAATCCTAGGGTTGATCATGTATGACTGAACTCTTGCTAGTCCTATCATTTTGTATGACTAGCTTCATTATCATCCAATATGTAATATTTGGGACGCCTTATATATATATATTTGATGCTCTAACATCTTGTAACTCTGTTAATTGCTTGAAATTGAGACAATAGGCTTGACCTTAAGAGACTGCTGGCTTGTAGTAAACCCTCATATCTAGACAGCCGTGACCGTATAGTTGAGATGTATTTCAATATACGTAGCTGGCTATGTCTGCCCCCGCTCTCCAGTATTCTGGTTCTGGGGCGTGACACCAAGCTAAGTGAAACCACGGCTAACCTGAAAAATGTTGGTTTCCAGTCAGGAATGGAACGAGCACAATTCACTGAATACAATTTCAATAAAGAAAATGACTATAAAACAGAGGTTAGACATCAATCATGAATTTTGAAAATAAACAGTAAATACGGAAAACCAATATCAATAAATAGACACAAAAATACTTTTCCCAACTGTTAGAAGTACCGTTGACATGTGATCAGTCTGGGCCACTACACCGTACGGTCTACGATGTCTACTTGTAGAAAAGTAAGCACTGTCTACGATGTCTACTTGCAGAAAATAAGCACTGTCTACGATGTCTACTTGCAGAAAATAAGCACTGTCTACGATGTCTACTTGCAGAAAATAAGCACTGTCTACAATGTCTACTGCAGAAAATAAGCACTGTCTACAATGTCTACTGCAGAAAATAAGCACTGTCTACGATGTCTACTTGCAGAAAATAAGCACTGTCTACAATGTCTACTGCAGAAAATAAGCACTGTCTATGGTCGGATCACACATCCTTGGTACTTCTCATTCCCGACTCAACAATTTATAATAGAAAATAATCTGATAACCAATGGCCAATCAATGAAATATAGTGAAAATCAATATCGAAATGCAGACAATAAACTGTACTCGCCTGTGGTCCTTTGCTGGTGAAACCGACAAATCTGAACTACTCAATGAGCCACAATAGTCAAAACCCGTACAACAGTCCCCGGAAGCTGAAATAAACATTACCAATGTTTTTAGAATAGTCAAATTAGCTAGGATTGCCTGTCCTTAAGTCCAATTCTGGACACAGGGGCAAAACGATAATTTCGGGTCAAAACGGTGTCCGCCGTTCGACCCGCTTTGCACCGAAAAGCGTGCCAAAGTCAACGGTCTCTAAAGTCATCAAACTACATGTCTACGGATCCAGTTTTCCGATACGAACCCAACCGTATGTCCAGAGTTGGATTTCGGCGGGCCGTGCACAAAATCGTCCGTTGAGTTGGACCGTGGGACCCGCAAAACGGCGATCCAATCAACTGTCTCAGAATCGGACCAAACTTGGCGTACAGGACCAGAAAAACGATACGGTCCTGCTGGCGCAAGTTTCGTCTCGATCTAACGAGCGTGCACGAAGTAATTGGGAAATTTGCACAGAGACCGATACGGTGAATTTCGACGGATACGCATCAAATTCGTCGCGCACACGCGACCAATTTGAATTCCGCCAAAGCCCACACGACCATGAAGCTGTTACGCAGCTTTCGATGCGTTCGGTTCACGACCACGTCGTCCGGATTGGCATGACGCACGTCGTGTGGATGAATTTTTTAGTTTTCAAAACAGATTTTTGGGAAACTTTGGGATTCGATTTCGCGACGCATAGTCGATGATTTCCAAATCCACAAAAAGGGTCGTGAAGTCCTATATGTTGTCTATAATCGTGTTCAGGTGGAATTTCTAAACAGCTACTGGATCGATCGGAATCGATCCGCCAATGTGGGTTCATGGATTGTTAGATGTCCTGTTTTTGGGACAGATTTTTCGTCGATTTCGACCTCGATTCTTTTCGAATCTGGATTGATTCCGAACCAACAAACTAGATGGGTTCCTAGGGGGTTATGTTGGCTTTCCATACGATTTTACGGAATTGCAAAACATCGAGTATGGGCGAAGAATTAATATCACGAAGTCGGTACCTTGGTGTATTCGCTGCTGTCATCTTCGCGCGCTCGCGCGCGTTCCAGCGCTCGGCCGGCCGCTCCGGCGCACGGCGGTGGCCGCCAGGACGTCGACGGGGTCGCCAGGCCGCGGGGGTCGTGGTGGCGTAGGGTGGTTAGGGTTTTGTTGTTCCGAACTTCTCTTCATCGCTCTCTCCCTGTTAATTGATATATATATACATATATATCAAGTTAGTTCGGGATCAGCTCGGTTCGAGAGGGTTGAGTATGCTGTGGGCTGGGTCTTAGGCGTGGAATTGGGTCTGCAACTTGAGCAGAGGGTTCTCAGCAGAGATGCCCTCTCGGCTGTGGAGGAAAAAGTCGGGCCGGGCCTGGCTTCTTCGCCTGGCCTTTGGCCGGCTGAGCTGGGATTCTAATGTTTTTTTTTTCTTTTCTTTCTCCTTTTCTATTTCTTTTTCCTAATTCTTAACTATTATATATATATATATATATATATATATATATATATATATATATATATATATATATATATATATATACAGGAATACCTATGTATATGTATACATACATACACACGCGCATATATATATATATATATATATATATATATATATATATATAGGTGTATTTATATATATATATATATATATATATATATATATATATATATATATATAATATATGAATATATATAAATACACCTATATATATATATATATATATATATATATATATATATATATATATATATATATATATATATATATATAATTCCAATACACAATTTTATATTGTATATTAGTGTGTATATATATATATATATATATATATATATATATATATATATATATATATATATATTCTTATTAATACAAGCTACAATAATGTAATTTATATATATGCATATATACCTATATATTATAAATACAAACACGAATAATAAATATTAAGTATAATTGATATTTGAAATCCGATAATTAATTTTATATTCCAAAAAAAACCCAAATAAACTACAATGATATTTTATATATAAATAAAAGCCTAATTTTCCATATACCGTAAATACACTTCTATATTTATATATAACCTAGATAATTTCCCTAAAATCCAACATATTTGTTAAGGAGAAATATTTACTATATTATTAATAAAATATTATTTGTAATAACAAGCACATATAATATATTATATATATATATATATATATATATATATATATATATATATATATATATATATATATATATATATATATATAGCAATTGTTCCTAGAATTGTCTCCAAAATTACCAAGGTAAAATACCAATACAATATATGTCTATACTGACGTCTTTGGTCACACTGCAACACCTCATGGGTTTGGATTTGACTTGGGCCCAATCGAAATAGGTTCGGTACAACCGGTTTCCCTAAAACTCAATAATATAATTAAATAATAAATAAAACTTCGGTAAGGGTTAAGTCGCAACTTGACCTGGTTTTCCTAGTTAGGACACGCCTATAGCTTTGCATTCCCCTACCATGGCTAAACACTAGTCAAAGCACGCTACTGCACTATCCGTGCCGCGATTTCTAGTCGCCTTGTACTCCAAATCTTAACCATGGCTAAAGTCACCTACCGTAATAATTAACTAAATGATTATTCATAAAATCTAAAAATTGCCATTTAATATTAATAAATAAAAAATAATTCAACAATTTCCGGGAATGGGAGCTACAAATCTACCCACCTTAAAAATAATTTCGTCCTCGAAATTCAAATTCGTAACTATTCTTGAAATTCCAAAAGAAAGTCTACCTCAATCTTAATCTCCTCAATTTAATCACTCAAAATATTTCTATGACCTTCTCTAGCCATATAGCCTCCAAGACTTCTACCCACCTTTGGTCACACTACTCCATCAAATCTTTTGTCGCTAAAACTTTATGATCTCCAACTAACTGCTAAAATTTCTATCGATAGATATCTACTGCTTATGGCCACTATAATCATCTCCCAAAATCTAACATACAACAGATTTACACAAGTAGCTAAGAAATATTGCTAAATTCTAATAAACATGACCATTCGTCACTCTACAATAGGAAGGACAGGAAGATAAGGAAAAATAATCGAGAACGAATATGGAGTTTCCAGAGCGGTAGAGGTATCCAATAATGTAGATAGAAAGAAAGTTTATAAACCCCTTGACTTATTTGCTAGATTGTGCTACTCTAGTCCAGTCACTTGCTAGGTCTAAGAACCCTTCGTTTCTCAGAGGGATTGCATTCTGCAACACAGAATTTTGTTCTTGAAGTTCTAAACAAGATTCCAAAATAAAACGGAATTTAAGAAATCAAGATTGTGATCTTTTCCGTGGTTATTTAAACATACAACCAAGGGATGTAAATGCAATACAAGGTCGTATTGCGACTTCTAGGTTGATGGAACAAGGGTTACGAATGACTTCACATTCAAAGGGATGGAGGCTACATAATCGGTATAGGGACCTATCTCAAATAGTTCGATTTCATATATTCCCAAAAAAATGGTGGTATACATGGATGGGTTTTACTGGATCTTAATAGGTTTCCTGATTGGACATCAATCGTTGGTTGGATGAACCCTGGATTCCAATCTATATTGACTGGACAAGATCCCAATGTTAAAACTATTTCTACTAGGTTATGGTACCCTAGAATAGGTTTCCACCCAAGTGGTTGAGCTAGTTGCGAGTCAAAATGGTTAGCTAGGTCCTTATAGCCCAAAAATGCGTCTTCAGTGGCTTTTGTGTTTAAGTGGCACAAGAAGACACAATTGAGTGGTACACTAGTGACATGTGCATAGTGGGCTTCGAGTAGATCACAACCATATATTGGATCGAAAGGTTTGAGTCAAGGTTGAGTCTCTAATAGAAGTCGAGAAGTATACCAGTATTATGGTAAGGGTTATAGTTAGTCCTTTTTTCCTGAAAGTCGTACCATAAAAATAGAGTACAAGGAGACGGGTTTGAGTGGGACAGGATATACCTAGAGGAAGGTGGACTCGTCTAGATCTTTCATGTGAAATTTGTTGGAAGGTAATAGTTGGTCTCGTGCTCTGATTATTAATGACACGGCCAAGAACACAAAATGATCTAAATAGAAAGTGGGAGTCCATGGGACACTAATTATCACCCTAATGGAAATTATTATAATCAATCGGTAATCCTTGCATACCCTAAAAATTCTAGAAGGCTTACAGTCTACCCACCTTAGAAGCTAGGACATGGTTTTAGGAATAATGAGGTCAGAAGAATTCCAAGGTCCGGATATTGTACCTCAACTCTTGTTAATAAAGAATAAGGCACGGCGTAACGGGATACGGTAGATATAAGTCAAGTCAAGGATCGTTCTTCACTAAATAGAAAACGAGTGTGTACAATGACACATGGTCGATAAAATAGAATGACCTATTCGTCCACCGTATACGAGAGTTATCGACGGGGTAACCAACTCTAAAGCACATCCTACGAAAAGATTTCTACAAACTGAGTCGTGAGTTTCTATTTGTGTTAAGCCTGCCCGACTATTGTCCCAAGAGTTCTAGGGGTATGGGCTTAAGGGTTACTAGTTAAAGCAAGCTTCAAGCAAATAATTAGAGACTCGCAACCTTTGGTCTCTAAAGGATAGGTAGTCTCCTAGGTAGGCATTCGACTAAGGGTAAAACCCTAATCATTCTCAAATTCGAATGGCTAGAAGGTCTCAATAGTAGTTTGAGGGTCGAGAGGAGAACGAGTAACTCAGTCATATGACTAGCCGATGGTAGCTACACTTGTGTATACCACTATCATAGCCATGGAGATACCTTGTGTCTCTCTACCATCACGAGCTTTCGTCTTTCTAATCGGTGAAAGACAAAACAATAAAGAGTTCAAGAGAGATGTCACTGATTACAATTACGTGATTCAAAGGCGAATGTATAATTCAAGAGGAATTGTCAAAGCAGTCGTAGATGAGACCCTAGAGACATCTACATCTCAATCCACGTAGGGTAATTAAATAAAGCGCGAACCAAATGCATCATGGTTGATCAGACCATAATATACTGATTCTGATTAGACAATATGTTAGTAGGCGTCCCCACTAGACATATGCCTCGAATTAAGCTCGAGAACAGAGTGAGCTTGCAAAACTAAGCTGTAACAGCAGCGTTTGTTAAGATAGTCGAATACAATTATGCGAGATTTTTGAAAGAAAGCACAAGTAGTTCGAGTTTCGTGAGAATCAAACCTTACCCGGTGTTCTTGCTTATACATTCTTTCCACTATCTTCTTATCCACAAGGACTTGGTCGACTAATGGGTTATGACTTCTAGCTTCTGTATTCTCGGTAAATCCATTAGTGTCAATCAATTTCCTCGTCAATAGATTACAATGACCACGGAATGCTAGATCGGGAGACGTGCTACCCAACTCACAGAACTTCCACTAGTATTGGCTTTGGATCTTATGGGACATACATGGCATTATCCTATCCTCCACAGTATCCTAAACTTGTAATCATGTTTGAAGTCATTTCACCGAAGATTACGCCTCGCCCGTATACTCTGGCTGTGGTAAACCCTTGGTTTCGTAACTCAAACATGATACAAAATCGAACACTTCTTAATTCTATCCAATATTGGCTCAAGGGTAACTACGATCAGGATAGGACCACTAGCCATATTTTAGCAATATTCTATATCCTATATTTTTTTAAACAATTTCAACTCTAGGGGTCGTGTCTTGCCAGTGCGCTGCTGGCTACAGTGAATCTATGGTCTCTATAATTCAAATAATGGCGACAGTGCGGTGCTGTCCTGCCATCATGAGTTAACTAACATTCTTTTAACTACATATGTAAAAACTCATGAGCTTCTAGAGATTCAAACAAGTTGTCCACGAAATAAACATAAGTATTTGTCCTATTAGCCACAACCCTTAGAATAAAATATTGAACATGGAGGAAATAGCTGGAGAGAAAAAAAAAGACTACAAACATTCTAGCATCTATTTCGTGTGTATTCAAACCATGGAGGAAAAACCTTGAATCGAACCTAACTCGAGGTTCGTATATGGGTAATATAATCAAAAATAATAATTCTTAGGGCAAAATAGGAACTAAATAGGCAATTTGGAATAAGATGTTAGGATGATATCTAAAGAGGCAAGGAAAAGGAATTGATGATTCATCTAGGTTAGATCAGTAATTCTAGGGAGCCCTGTCTCACCAAGTGAATAATCTATCCACGTTGGATCATATCGTCCTATCAAGAGGTAATAGTGTACCTATGGGGATCTGACAACTATCAAAATTACTAACTCCTCATCTAAGTTGTATGGCCTAGACTACCCATAGGTAAACTTGTATAAGGGACTCCTAGTCCTAGTCATTCTCTGAAATTAAATTAATTTCTAATTCGTGAATGAGCATTTCTAGTCGCAGGCTCGCAATAGTACGACTAACTTAAGTACTATCACGAGTTCGCATGATTTGCGAAGACTGACCTGCATGGGCCACCACAAAAACTTGTCACGACCCGCACCCGTTTTTTTTTTAAACGGATACGAGACGTGTCCAAGCCAGCCTACGCCACAGTGTCGGCGGTAGAACGCTGTCACGGCCATGAGATCAAAATCACAAAATAATACTCATTCACAAAAATTAATTTAACTTACAATGATCACAAGTTTTACCTTTGCAGGAAATATAAACTTGTACAAATAAATGAATGACTACAACTCAACTATCTAGCTAGTCTCTAGGCTTTTGTCTGCGAGTATTCCCGTCACTCCCCAAGCTAAGTGAAACCACGGCTAACCTGAAAAATGTTGGTTTCTAGTCAGGAATGGAACAAGCACAATTCACTGAATACAATTTCAATAAAGAAAATGACTATAAAACAGAGGTTAGACATCAATCATGAATTTTGAAAATAAACAGTAAATACGGAAAACCAATATCAATAAATAGACACAAAAATACTTTTCCCACACGACCAGAAAAACGATACGGTCCTGCTGGCGCAAGTTTCGTCTCGATCTGACGAGCGTACACGAAGTAATTGGGAAATTTGCACAGAGGCCGATACGGTGAATTTTGACGGATATGCATCAAATTCGTCGCGCACACGCGACCAATTTGAATTCCGCCAAAGCCCACACGACCACGAAGTTGTTACGCAGCTTTCGATGCGTTCGGTTCACGACCACGTCGTCCGGATTGGCGTGACGCGCGTCGTGTGGATGAATTTTCTAGTTTTCAAAACAGGTTTTTGGAAAACTTTGGGATTCGATTTCTCGACGCATAGTCGATGATTTCCAAATCCACAAAAAGGGTCGTGAAGTCCTATATGTTGTCTATAATCGTGTTCAGGTGGAATTTCTAAACAGCTACTGGATCGATCGAAATCGATCCGCCAATGTGGGTTCATGGATTGTTAGATGTCCTATTTTTGGGACAGATTTTTTGTCGATTTCGACCCCGATTCTTTTCGAATCTGGATTGATTCCGAACCAACAAACTAGATGGGTTCCTAGGGGGTTATGTTGGCTTTCCATACGATTTTACGGAATTGCAAAACATCGAGTATGCGCGAAGAATTAATATCACGAAGTCGGTACCTTGGTGTATTCGCTGCTGTCATCTTCGCGCGCTCGCGCGCGTTCCAACGCTCGGCCGGCCGCTCCGGCGCACGGCGGTGGCCGCCAGGACGTCGACGGGGTCGCCAGGCCGCGGGGGTAGTGGTGGCGTAGGGTGGTTAGGATTTTGTTGTTCCGAACTTCTCTTCCTCGCTCTCTCCCTGTTAATTGATATATATACATATATATCAAGTTAGATCGGGATCAGCTCGGTTCGAGAGGGTTGAGTATGTTGTAGGCTGGGTCTTAGGCGTGGAATTGGGTCTGCAACTTGAGCAGAGGGTTCTCAGCAGAGATGCCCTCTCGGCTGTGGAGGAAAAAGTCGGGCCGGGCCTGGCTTCTTCGCCTGGCCTTTGGCCGGCTGAGCTGGGATTCTAATGTTTTTTTTTCTTTTCTTTCTCCTTTTCTATTTCTTTTTCCTAATTCTTAACTATTATATATTAATACATATATATTTATATATATATATATGTATATATACAGGAATACCTATGTATATGTATACATACATACACACGCATATATATATATATATATATATATATATATATATATATATATAATTCCAATACACAATTTTATATTGTATATTAGTATATATATATATATTCTTATTAATACAAGCTACAATAATGTAATTTATATATATGCATATATACCTATATATTATAAATACAAACACGAATAATAAATATTAAGTATAATTGATATTTGAAATCCGATAATTAATTTTATATTCCAAAAAAACCCAAATAAACTACAATGATATTTTATATATAAATAAAAGCCTAATTTTCCATATACCGTAAATACACTTCTATATTTATATATAACCTAGATAATTTCCCTAAAATCCAACATATTTGTTAAGGAGAAATATTTACTATATTATTAATAAAATATTATTTCTAATAACAAGCACATATAATATTATATATATATATATATATATATATATATATATATATATATATATATATATATATATATATATATAGCAATTTTTCCTAGAATTGTCTCCAAAATTACCAAGGTAAAATACCAATACAATATGTGTCTATACTGACGTCTTTGGTCACACTGCAACACCTCATGGGTTTGGATTTGACTTGGGCCCAATCGGAATAGGTTCGGTACAACCGGTTTCCTTAAAACTCAATAATATAATTAAATAATAAATAAAACTTCGGTAAGGGTTAAGTCGTAACTTGACCTGGTTTTCCTAGTTAGGACACGCCTATAGCTTTGCATTCCCCTACCATGGCTAAAAACTAGTCAAAGCACGCTACTGCACTATCCGTGCCGCGATTTCTAGTCGCCTTGTACTCCAAATCTTAACCATGGCTAAAGTCACCTACCGTAATAATTAACTAAATGATTATTCATAAAATCTAAAAATTGCCATTTAATATTAATAAATAAAAAATAATTCAACAATTTTCGGGAAGGGGAGCTACACATAAGGCTTCCCACAGCTGAGGCATATGGAACCCGCTCCATATCTTCCTTTTCGTCCTCGGTAGATGGACACTGCTCCTTAGTGAGCTTAAAGTGAGCCGCAAGGGGGCAACTCACTTTCTTCGACCCGTCCATACCGAAACGCTGAAGTACCCGGTGAATGTACTTCTTTTGGGACAAGTGTAGCAGCTTGACTCTCTCTCTCGGCTGATCTCCATCCCAAGAATAGTCTTCGATGCGCCCAAATCCTTCATAGAGAAGGTCGCGCCCAGTTGGCGCTTCAGCTCCGCTATCCTAGTGACATTCCGACCCACTAATAGCATATCATCAACATAGAGCAATAAAATGATGAA
Source organism: Iris pallida (assembly GCA_029216955.1). Classification (NCBI taxonomy): domain Eukaryota; kingdom Viridiplantae; phylum Streptophyta; class Magnoliopsida; order Asparagales; family Iridaceae; genus Iris; species Iris pallida. Next base: position 2,500,393 of record JANAVB010013000.1, on the reverse strand, counting down.
ATCATCCTCGGCAAAATACCTCACAAATGCACAAAGGTCCGACGTCGTCCGTGCATAACCATGCTCCCCCATAAACGACTCGAACTTCCTGTACCACTGCCTCGGAGCCTGCTTCAGACCATACAAGCTCTTCCTCAACCGGCAGACCAAATGTGACTTGCCCTTCTCACAGAATCCCTCTGGCTGCTCCATGTACAACTCCTCCTCAAGATCACCGTGGAGGAATGCCGTCTTCACATCCATCTGCTCGACCTCCAAGTCGAGACTGGCTGCTAATGCTAGCACCACCCGAATAGACGAATGCTTGACGACAGGCGAAAAGATCTCATCATAATCCACGACTTTCCGCTGACCGTAGCCTTTAACTACCAGCCTCGCTTTGTATCGAGGGCGAGTAGCATCATCCGTCTGCTTCACTCTAAACACCCATCGATTCTTCAAAGCCTTCTTGCCCTTTGGCAACCGCACCAGCTCATAAGTGGAATTAGTGTGCAAGAAACTCATCTCCTCTTGCATGACCTCCATCCACTCCTGCCTGTATTCGTCTTCCATAGCCTCTGCAAACTTTCGGGCTCTCCCCCGTCAGTCAATAGCACATACTCATCCGGTGAGTATCTCGTAGATGGTCGACGATCTCTGTCGCTCCTTCTCAGTGGAGCCACTGGTGCTGGCTGTATACCAACAGCCTCCTCCCCTTCAGGAACTGCCTCTCCGACATGCTCATCCTCCTGAGGGACACCCTGACCACCATCAGCAGACTGATGATCAAGGTTGGGAGCTACTCCATGTACTGGCTCCCCCATAACTGGATCCTCTGCGATGTCCTCTGGAAACTGTTCGAAGCGAAATGACTCTAACTCAGGCAATTCCTCAGCCTCAGAAGGCGTCTCGGAATCCTGAGTGTTGGTCATGGTCTGATCCTCGACGAACACCACGTCCCTGCTTCTGTAGAGCTTTCTTCACACCGGGTCGTAGAGTCTATAGCCAAACTCATCCCGACCGTAGCCGACAAAGACGCATCGCCTCGTCTTCGGCTCAAGTTTGGTCCTCTCGTCCTTTGGTACATGCACGAAGGCCTTACAACCAAACACTCGCAGGTGATTGTATGATGGCTCTTTGCCGTACCATACTTTGTCAGGCACATCACCCTGCAAAGGAGCACTAGGAGACAAATTAATAACATAAGCAGCTGTAAGAAGAGCCTCACCCCAATAACTGTCCGGCAAGTTTGTTTCTGACAGCAAACACCTCCATCAGTGTCATGTTCATGCGCTCCGCTACACCATTGAGCTGAGGTGTCTTTGGCAGAGTCTTCTGGTGTCGTATCCCCTGCTCTCTGCAATACGCATCAAAGGGACCGATGTATTCGCCGCCATTGTCGGACCGAACACATAATAACTTCTTACCCGTCTCTCTTTCAATAGAGGCCTGAAACTCTTTGAAAGTAGGCAGCACCTGATCCTTGGTCTTTAAGGCATAGACCCAAACCTTCCTGGAACAGTCATCAATAAAGGTTACAAAGTAAGAAGCACCACCAATAGATTTTACCTTCATAGGACCGCAGACATCCGAGTGAATCAACTCGAGCAACGCCGGCTTCCTTGAACTTAGGTGACTTTGGAAAGACACCCTATTTTGCTTCCCAGCTAAGCAGTGCGTGCACTTCTCCAACTTTGTAGACTTGAGCCCTGGAATCACCTTCCTGTTCACCAAGTAGCTCATCCCCTTCTCGCTGATATGGCCGAGCCGCCTGTGCCACAACTCGGTAGACGCATCACTGACTGCGTTCACCTCCTGTGCCCCCTGTGCGCTCCCCTCCATATAGTAGAGACCGAACTTCTTGCTTCCTCTGGCAATCACCATCGAACCTCTGGAAAGCTTCCACTGACTATTCCCGAAGAGACTGAAGAATCCCTCGTCATCCAACCTTCCAGCCGACACCAGGTTGAAACGGATATCAGGGACATGACGAACATCCTTGAGAACAAGAACCGCACCCGTCTTCGTTCTCAAATGCACATCTCCAACGGCAACCGCCTTCGACACATCTCCATTGCCCATCTTCAACACTCCACAGTCGCATGTTGTGTAAGTGGCAAATAGTGCCCTGTTGTGAGATACATGTGCTGAAGCCCCTGAGTCCACCAGCCAAGAATTGTCATCGCAAGCGAGGTTAGTAATGACCTCATCACCTACGACGATCACATCGCCTCCATGCATCGAGGCCGTCGCTGTAGTGTTCTCTTCTTGCTTCCCCTTGTCGCCCTTCTTCTCTCTCTTCCAAGCGAAACAGTTCCGCTTGATGTGGCCCTTCTTACCACAATGGTAACACTCTGAGTCCTCGTAACGACCCTTGGACTTCCCCCTGCTCTTGTCTCTGCCACCACCTGGACCCCTGCTTTTGCCCCTTTCGCGGCTCTCTGAAACCAATGCCTCTGAGTGATGGGATGTAGATGAAGTGCCCTGAGAACGTCTCCGCATCTCTTCATTCAGCACCCCGCTCTTGGCAAACTCCAGACTGACCACGCCCTCTGGAGTAGAAGCGATCATAGATACTCGTACGGTCTCCCACGAGTCTGGCAATGTACACAGCAGCCATAGTCCCTGAACTTCGTCGTCGAACTTGACTCACATAGAAGACAGCTGGTCAACCACGCCCTGGAACTCACTCAAGTGGTCCGAAATAGAACCCATCATCGTTCGGATCAGGAACAACTTGCTTACCCCGGTCTTCTTCGCATACAAGGATTCCAGCTTATCCCACAACGTCTTCGCGTGCTCAATATTGGCAACGTGGTTGTACACGTTCTCGTCAACGAACTGCCTGATGTATCCGTACACCTGTATATGCTCGAATTTCCAGTCCTCCTCGGATTTATCACTGGACTTCTCGGATGCAAATACGAGCAGATGCAGCTTCTTGACAGACAGCAAATCCTTCATCTTGCTCCGCCAATAATGATAGTTTGTGCCATTAAGATTCACCATGCGCACCGGCTTCGCGTCCATCTCTCCTCTCTAGTTTCTGTCAACTCCTGACACCCTTCTGAATTCCAGAACCTGGCTCTGATACCACTCTGTTGGGAAAGAAGCACGGAAACCTTTCCCCAAATCGGAGAGTACCTGCGAGAGGACCGAACGATACAACGCACGAACCCAAAAACAATCACACAAAACAATCCACGCAGACACAGAGAATTTTTGACGTGGAAAACCCTTGCGGGAAAAAACCACGGGACGATCGGAGTCCAACCCTAAGAAGCCTCCACTAATGGAATAGAAGAATTACACCCTCTACAAACTTCTCCCGATCCAAATCGGATCCCCACAACACTCAGAAGTAAGAACAATGATTACAAGGCTACGAAGAACGAGAACGACGAGTAGAGATTACCCGAACGCGATCTCCTTCGAAAAACGACCTTCAATCCTCCGTCTTCTCTCCCGAAGTTGCAATGGCACTCTTGCCTCCTTCTCTTTCTTTTCTTCAATGTTCTTCGATGAATAGGGTTAGGAATAACCTAATATTAACTCCCCTAATCCGCAGCAAAATCTGGACCATCAGATATGATCCAACGGTGAGTAATCACCCTGAAAATCCGCTCAGCCCCGACGACACAGAGTTCGGCCAGAACTCTGTGTCGGGCAAACAGAACCTACCAGCAACATTCTGGAACAGCCAGACCGAGTTCGGCCAGAACTCGGCCTGGGACCGAGTTCGGCCCGAACTCGGTGGCTCCAGTCCAGAACCTCCCTTCGGGTTAGCAGCAGCAGTAGCAACTCATCGTTGCCTACTTCCCGAGCTTCTTCGACATCGAACGGCGCTCGTCGCACTCCGGAATCTTCTCCACATAGGTTGGGAACCCCACCCACTCCAACATCTAGCCCCCGACCCTTTTGAAAAAAGAAACAAAATTTCAGAAAATCAATTTGGTTTTATGCCAGTAAGATCTACTATGAAAGCAATTTTGTTAAGAATATTAACGAGAGAAAGAGAGGATTTACACATGTTTTATTGACTTAGAAAGCTTATGATCTATGACAGAGTTCCTAGGGAGAATGTAATGGTCTTCTGAGAACAAACAAGTTCGTAGCAGCTATGTTAAGGCTATTAAGGATATGTAAGCCATTTTTATTATCGTTGACTTACATCGAAGTCAGAGTTAAGTCCTTAAATAATATTTTCGCTAGTTATGGATGAAATTACTATACATATCCAAGAGATTACATGGTAAATGACGTTTGCATATTGTTTTGGTCGATGAGAGCGGTCTGTATGCTGAAAATAGAAATATAGGGAGAAACTTTTGAATCTAATGATTTAAACTTAGAAGAAGAAGAAAAACCAGAGTATATGAATCAACTAAAAGGTGAAAAGAAATCAAGTAGGAGTACACATAGATGGACACAAAAAAAAAAACCTAAGTGACAATTTTCGATATTTAGGATCATACATTCATCATTATGGAGAGATTCAAAGGATGTTATGCATAGAATTAAAACAAGATGGTTGAAATGGAGGTGTGCTCCTAGTGTAGTTTGTGATTGGAAGATACCTTTGAAGTTGAAATGATTTTTTTTATAAGATTGGCCATGCTTTATGGATCATAGTGTTTGACAATTAAGAAATAACATTTTCAAAATTTTAGTGTAGCCGAAATGAGAATGATAAGATTGAATACATTAATAGATTGTATAAGAAATATGTGTGTTCATGAAAGTTAGCGGTTGCACCATTTGAGGACATGATGAAGAAAATCGCCTAGATTGTTAAGATCACATGTCCAAAGCATATCAATAGATGCAAACCAACAGATGATCCAATAAGGAGAAGGAATAAGATAGTAGTTAAAGAGCTGCTAGCACTAAAGATATGCGTAAACGAACATATATTAAATTTTTAAAGAATGATATACTTTTCGTTAGTGTTGACATGACCCTTAACATAGCTTAATAGAAGAAAATGATTGAAATAGCCGACCCCAAAAAATTGGAACAAAGGCTTTATTGTTGTTGCAGCTTGCCTTTTTATACAAATTCATGGTAGAAAAAGGCTGACTCGAAATCATGAATTCCATGAATAATGATTCAGACTCCGAAACTTGATTGATATTGGTCATGCAGATAAGAAATTCAAACATATAAAATATGAAAATGCTTTGTGTCCATTAAAGATGAGTGCAATTATTGGATGCATGCATTGTTCCTCGATTTTGAAGGCAATATAACACGAACAACAAGAGGAAAAAAAAGAGAAACATAAAGCAAGTCGATATAGAAATGTTGGATCAACATCAATGTGAACACCAGAAATAAGCTAGGACTAGATATATCAAATATATAAGCTAGTTATTTTTATCAAAGAAATAAGCTAGAATCATAATACATGTACACTTTTCATATAAGTGATTCTCAAGCGGCAGCTCGTACTTTCTGATATAAAGAGTTAGGTTGTGTTTGGTTCATTGTAATGTATTCGTAATCGTAATGAAATTGGGTTTGTAATGTAATTGAGTTTGTAATGTAATGGAATTACAATTACATTACGTTTGGTTGAAACATGTAATCAAATCATGTAATGTTAATTGCATTCATGTGTTTGGTTTACCATGTAATGTAATTGAATTTTTAATTTAATATTTTTTTTTTCAAAATACAACATAAAATTTAAAAAGTTGATCAATAAAAAATTTCAAAAATTTAAAAGAAAAAAAGAAAAAATTAAAAATAAATAATAAAAAAGGGGGAAAATGGTTTGTTTTCTGCTAAAAAAAAGATCAAAAACGAAAAAAAAACGACAAAAAAATAAAAATACCAAAAATGACAAACGACAAAAATAGAAAAATAACCATCAAAAGTGACAAAAAAATATAAAATACCAAAAATGACAAACGATAAAAAATAGAAAAACGACAAAAATAAATCAAAAATGACAAAAAAAAAAGGTGAAAACCATCAAAAGTGACCAGTAATGATAAGAAAATGACCAAAAACAAAAAAATTGACAAAAAAAAACAACAAAAAAAATGAAAAAAGACGAAAAACGACAAAAAAACCAAAAACGACAAAAAAAGGACAACAAATGACAAAAAATGACCAAAACAAAAAAAGTATCAAAAGGGATAAAAAACGACAAAAAAACGAACATAAAGGACCAAAAACGACAAGAAAAGATTAAAAATGACAAAAAAAAAAAAAGAAAGAAAAAAACAAACAAACAAAAATGATCCAAAACGATAAAAAGGAACAGAAATGACAAAAAACAAAAAACAAAAAAAAGACAAAAAACAAGAGGGAATTAAAACGAACAAAAAACGACAAAAAAGATTAAAAAAAAAATTGCAAATATATAGTCTTTTGCTTCCAAAAGGCAAATCCGTTTTTATCCAAGTTTATACTTGGAGAAGTCTACTATTTCTAGCTAGCTCTGCATTTTGAGTCTTGATGTATCCTCATTGAGGAGGAGGAGAGTCTCTCTCTCTCTCTCTCTCTCTCTCTCGTCACTTTCTCGAGATGAAGGGAGAAGCGCTGATGAGAACCAGGCCAGTTGCACAAGAATTAGTATTTCATGTTTGATGACTCTGAAGAAACATTCCTTGGAACCTTGGCCGCCCGCTTAGCTGAAACAGATTCACAAGTTTCATTGTAGAATGTGTTTGTGGCATGTGAACTTCAAATGTATATGCTATGGTTATAATATATTTATAACAGTCTCCTCTCTACCCCCCTTGTCATCTCTTCTAACATTTTTTAACTTCTCCAAACAGTTGTTTTCTCTCTCCCTTTTACAGCATTTTGTCTGATGTTCAATCGAGATACAGTTGTTTTCTTTCTCCTTTTACAGCATTCCTATTGTCTCATCAATCGAGATTAAGGGTGCAAGTACAATGGATGCAAGCAAGCCGCTAAGTTTACTACCAAATTCTTACAACCTTCTTACAACCTCACTCACCCACCTCCTACATATGGGTCCCACCGGGTCCCACCACCTCTCACATCCCCTGCTACATGGGCTCCACCCGACCCCACCACTTACTCCCCTCCTCCAATCGAAGCCCGACACGTGGCAGATTGTAGGAGGGTTGTAAACATTGGTTGTAGGCATAGCAAAGCTCATTTTGTTCTGATTACTTGTTTCTGAAACCTAAAGTGATGGAAACAGGTCAATGTTGAGGACAAAGTTGGAAAAGACGGGGCAAATGCTTTAAATGGTTGAAGGGGCTCTGAATTCATGAATATAGGGATATTACTTGAAATACTAATTCAAATAATTTTATACATCTTTGCTACTACAAAGAGGCTTCAAAACATATTAAAGTTTTATACATCTTTGTTGTAGCAATAGAATATAAAATTGAGACTTGGTAACCCTAACCCTAACCCTTCTCATATAATTAAAAATTAATAAATAAATAACAATCAACAACTTAACTACCTCAAGTTTAAAAAAAAATCCTGGCTAAATTTCAACTTGATACCCTCAACTATCCATGTTTTGTAACTTGATACCCTAAACTTTTAAATAGTTAACTTAATACCATCAACTATTGAATATTTTCAACTTCATACCCTAAAATTCAAAAATTTCCAAAATACCCTTCCCCCCCCCCCTCCCTCTCCGGCGTCCCCCCCCCCCCCCCCCCTCCCTCTCCGGCGTTCCCCCCCCCCCTCCGGCGTCCCCCCCCCCCCCTCTCCCCCGGCAGGGCGGCGCGCAGCAGCAGCGGCGGCGCGTGCAGTAGCAGCAGCAGCGGGACGGCGGGGCGACGCGCAGCAGCAGCGGCGGCCGGAGCAGCAGTAGCAGTAGCGGCAGCAGGGCGGCGGGGCGGCGCGCGGCAGCAGGGCGGCGGGGCGGCGCGCAGCAGCGGCGGCCGGAGAGGGAGGGGGGGGTTTGGGAAATAGAGAGAGGGGGGAGGGCATTTTGGAAAATATATTTTTCAGGGTATCAAGTTGGCTATTTTGAAAGTTTAGGGTATCAAGTTGCAAAACATGGATAGTTGAGGATATCAAGTTAAAATTTAGCCAAAAATCCTAACTAATAACTCAACTACGTAATATTATCTAACTAACTACACATATATCTATAACAAATCATAACTAAAAATATAAACATATTTATAACAAATCCTAATTAAATATATTCATATCTATAACAAATTTTAATTAACATATATTCAAATTATATTTATATCAATTCTAATTTAAACCATTTTTCAATAACATTTTGTGTTTAGGTGAACTCACGTCCACATAGAGTAAAACTTTGATACCGAAGGGGGTATCAAAGTTTTAATACCCCCTATGTATGACAAGTTGGGCCCCCTCAATATTTATGTATATATATATATATATGTTTACACATTTTACGAAGAGGGAGGGGGCCCACATGTCATACATAGAGGGTATCAAAACTTTGATACCCCCTTCGGTATCAAAGTTTTCTCCGTCCACATGTGACTAGTAACATATACAAGCACTTTTTCATGCAAGTAGGGTGTACATTTGAAAAGTATTCAGCAGAAAAACTTGTTTTTATCACTTTGGGGGATTTTGAATATTGAAAAGTCATCTTTATCACATGGGGTCGAGAGAATTAGGATTTTGAATCTTAATTCTCTAAATAAAGATTGGACTGTAATCTTCTTTAAATTGAGTCTATTGGGATGAGTGCATGCACAAATCTCCATAAAATCCAATGTATGATATGGACGTATGGCATGGAGGATGCACGGTGAATCCGGCACAATGAATAATTTCTCCAAGCGCAGTGCACAACATGAGATCATATTTTCTGAATAAGAAACAGGCCATTGGAAAAAACTGGCGGTAGCTTTGACTTGACTTTGAGATTTACAACCTTGAGATTGGCTTGTGGCCTAGTTGTGCAGTTGGTTACCTCCAAAACAGCGGACTTGTTCCGACTCTAGAGTGCCAAATGAGATTTAAGTGCTCTAAGATGATAAAAAGGCTCCAGCTCATCTACCTCATTTTCCAAGGAGCAGATTTCCATGTTATGGAACCAAGATTCTGTAATCCGGATTTCCATTTTAAGGGATCGATATTGGGTAGCTGACAGAGTCTCTGCTTTGGGGTGTTTAGTTAGGAAAGCTGGTGTTGACCTGCACAAGAAGAATACTGCATTTGAGACCAAATGAATTGCATGTTTAATGTGATTTTTGCCAAGTACAATGCATTGCATATGTGACAAACTATAACTTAGTTCTTCCAGTTTGATATTTTACTTCTTCAAGTCTATTAGTTCTCTTTTTCTTCGGAAGAAAGGGGGGGCAGGTTAGTTCAAATTTACACCGACAAAACTTTTTTTTTTATCCAATTAAGTGCAACTTCAAAATCTGCTTTCAATACTATCCTAGCAAACCTAAAGCTATTTCTCTAGAGATTGTATAACATTTCTTCCTATTGGCCATATAGTTAGTTGGTCATGGATGCAGTTTAGACATCCTATGCAGAGTCCGGAATCTTCCTTATTCTCACATGTGCATGCATGCACAAAATTTAGTGTACACCTTAGCTTAGTCACGTAGATGACAATATATTTATGGCTAATTTGCATTCAAGTACCTTCAACTTTCTCGGTTTCACAGGTTGCTAGCCCATACTATTTTTACTAGCAAATCGCAACCATGAACATTTGAGTTTGCAATTAAGTGCCCTTTTCTTTCTCCTAAAACAACCAAAAAATGTTTTGCAGCAGACAGCAAAGTACTACAGAATAGTTCGAGGTCGCAACTTGCAAATGCGTAAAAGTTGGAGCTATTAAATGCAAATTAGCCTATATATGTCTCTGCGAATAAGAATATGTTATCCATGTAGGAGGGGTTTGCTTGCCTGCAAATAGAATTTCATTGCATGCAACATTTAATGCAGTAAGTGATGCTGTAAATCCTGTATTTGGTTCCAGATTGGATGACTATCATTTGAGTCCTCCATGCTTTTAGCATTTGTTGCTCTAGGTAGACAAAGTTGTTGATTGAGATTTTTCAATCATGAATGGGGAAAGGATAGCTGAGGGTTAACAAAGGATACAACAAATATGGCAATTTGTTGATATTGTACTTGCATTTATTGCTACCTCTTGGATCGAATGTTCTGAATGCAAAACCTGTTTTCGCAGTTGGAAGGAATCTTGCAGCCTTTGATGCGGTAATTGGATTTATCCAGTGTTTGGATTGCCATAAGTAAATGCCTCTACTACCGCAACACTTGTTACAGTATTTCTATTTGAGAGGAACCAAACACCCCTTAGTGAAATTCATGTGCTAATTTCGAGCGATAAGGACAAAACATCAGTGGGTTAGTCTGAACCCTGGATCTCAGAGTTGCACTAAGATGATCCTCAACACAAAGTCCAATTGGCAGGTAGGTATACCTAGCCTTTTGATCATGCAGGTTAAGCTCATGTAACCAAGGAGAGCCCTCCAACTAAAACTAGACCAAGAAAAGAGTCCAGAAGAAGAGGTACAATGATAAGATTTTGCTATAGGGATTTTCATTCATCTCCATGGCAAATCAAGCCAAAGAGCAAGAGCAAAGGAATCACATTTCCATGGTTATTACTAAATAACTAATAATACTTAAGAAATGGGATAGGTTTAGCAGCTAAAGTGGAAGTTCAATAACAAAAAGATCACCTTACTGAAACTTAAATGCTTCTGTTCTTGTGAACCACCAGCAGCCTTCAGAGTTCGGAGTGCTTCGTCAGCAGCCTGAGCAACATCAAGCAGCGGTTTAGTGGAAGGCTATAAGCTCAAACATTTTGATTAATATTTCTACTAGGCTCTATGGATGAAAACTCAAGGGACATTTTGATTAATATTTCTACTAGGCTATATGGAAGAAAACTCAGAGAGAATCAGTTTCAGGACCAAAAAAAGGAAATACAATACAAAACAAAACCAATTAGGATCTCAAACAAAATAAATTAGATATGTCAAACAGAACTTGTGGTGAAACTGAAAAATCACGTAGGCTGTGTTTGATTGGGCTTTTTTCCCATGGAAAATATTTTCATCACAAATTTTCCACCAATTGTAGTGTTTGATAGCTTGTATTTTCCATGGAATTATTTTCCAAAAAACTATCATTTTCCATATTTTCATCTAAAATGGTGGAAAATGAAACTTGTACAACCCATAGGAAAATATCATTTTCCATGGAAAATAACTATTTTTCGTGGAAAATAATGGCAATCAAACACCCAAATTAAGTTTTCCATGGAAATTTTTTAAAATTCCATGGAATTTTTTCCTAGGAAAATAATTCCATGGAATCAATTTCTTTTCCACATATTTTCCACCTTGCAATCAAACGCACCAGCATTGCATCCCAATTACAATTAAGAGGTTTCATACAAGGCTGTAATCATATGGGAAAACAAGGATTCCGCAAACCAAACGTGGCCTTTGAGGTTTCATACAAGGCTGTAATCATATGGGAAAACAAGGATTTACACATCGGCGTACACTCTTCAGCAACATGTTGGATTTACACAAGGCTGCTATGTTCTACCCATCCCTTATTTTATGTATAATTTTGTTTAGTACTACGGAGTAAAGTTAGTAAAACATACAGTTGTAACACCATAATTAGCAATTTTTATCTTATGTATAATGAATGAATTCCATGTAAGGGTCGAATAACCTTAAGCTAATAAATCCACCATGGTCCTGTTGCTTCAACAGCCCATACTTTTCCATGAGAGTGTCATAACTTTCCCTGCTGAAATTTCCTTCTTTGTTTTTTGCTAATTTTTTCTGGAACTATTTTTTTGCATTTTTCGACAATAATTTGCATCAACGACTACTGTAAAAAGTCAGTGGATGGCGGCCAATAAACATCTTGCTCATTTTGAAGGTAAATGTTACCACTTGCCCTAAATTGCCTCTTAATGTAAAGAAGCAAATGGCAAAAAAGCTTTAGAGATGGCTTCAAGAAACAAAGCCACAAAGATGACAGATTTGGTTGGATATCTTGAAGAAACCTCCCATCCAGAAGAGGAAAATATTCAATTTATACGGAGAAGAAGATTGATGTTCATCATTGCAAAAGGCACGTCTCCTCTTGCAAGAATTGAAGGGTTGTTGGACCTATGGGTTTGTTCACCTATGAGAAAAAAAGTCAAGATTCCTCATTGATATTAATATTATCATTTTTTATAGTAAAGTTTAAAACCAAATACATGTGACTCATCTTAGGCTGTGTTTGGTTGGGCTTTTTATACATGGAAAATATTTTCATCACATATTTTCCAACAATTGTAGTGTTTGATAGCTTATATTTTCCATGGAATTATTTTCCAAAAAACTATCATTTTCCATATTTTCTTCTAAAATGGTGGAAAATGAAACCTGCCCAACCTATTGGAAAATATCATTTTCCACGGAAAATAACTATTTTCCGTGGAAAATAATGACAATCAAACACCCAAATTAAGTTTTCAATGGAAAAAATTTAAAATTCCATGGAATTAATTTCTTTTCCACATATTTTCCACCTTGCAATCAAACACACCCTAAATTTTTACAATGGTGAACCACCTAGGATGTAAAGAGGTTCACCTTATAGGGAAAACCTAAGCATTTAGGGGTCTCAGTAGTTCTGGACTATCTAGTCGCTTTGACAGCAATTGAAGATGCCTAGCACAAATCCAAGCCAAATAGCATTGCTTGTCCTCATCCTAATCGAAGTCCCCAACTCATGCGTAATATTCTATAGAGCTCTCAGTAACTAACCATCTACACAAGACTGGATGCATTGAGGCATGAACCCATTATAGGATTTAAATAAAAGGAAGAACCAAAAGGTTAAAAACAGTTGGAAAGAGTCGGCACTTGCCATTATGTACGTTATAAAGAACAGGAGGTCAAAGGATGCGGCAGCTGCTGCATCTTGCAATACTGCTGACCTCCAGCTTTTGGTTCTACTTTCTTTTGGTATAACCATGTTGAGATAAGCTGAGGTCATATGTAACTCATGATTCCGAGACTTTCTTTTATTAAAGTTTCACTTGTGGAACTACAGTGTAACCACAATTCCACCTTCCCAAGATAAATACCAACATAAACAAAAACACAGGAAGTAATAGCTATCCTAAAATCATTATTGGTGGAGATGGATTCAAGCAGATAATGGAAAATATATATAACCTTGAAGTTAGCCTCCTCCTTGCTTAAACCAACTCCCTTTCCTAGAACATGTCCTGCTAATTCAACCTACACAATGAGGCTCAAAAAAGGAAGCAAAATTACGAACTGAAATGAAATCATCTTCAGCAATAGTATTTATTATATGCATTAAAATATATATAAATCAAACTTTTTGTTTTGGCAAGTTGAGAAAGTACAACCATGTGATCATATATAACAGAAATATGTTAAACTAAAAATGCTAATAATTGTCTAAGGGGGTCACCTGAGTATAGTACTCTCTTCTATCTAGAGTAACAGAGGCTGGGGCTTTATCTTGGAAAACGAGATCTTGATCCTCTGTACACTAAAACCTCAAAACATTATAATTAGATTCCTTGATAGGTGATGAAAGATGACAAAGTGATATATAATCTTAATTAAGTAAAAGGTTTCATCTCCTACCATTTCTTTGATTCCAGATAGGACAAATGACAATCTTTCTTCATATGATTGGTCTAGCTGCTCTGATGTAGTGCTGGAGAAGTCTTTTTTCTTGGATGGCACATCTGAATTAGGATCAATTATATCCCTTACAAAGCCATTATCGCTTCCAAGAGAAAAGTTATTCTTTTCTCCATCCACATCTCTCTTGGTAGGTGCAATAAATGATATGTAGTTGCCTATTCAGACAAAAATAAGCCACAAATAAATAATACAAGGACGTATTTGTAAAGTCGTCACAACATCTTAAGACACAAAGCTACGACAAACCTACAAGAGAATACAGCTATATTCAGATTTTTTTTAAGCATCCATAGTGTCCTAAACTAACTGACTAACATGATCACAGAACTGGTAAAAGTAAATACTTTATATCGGTCACGAGTCCACCAAAAATATTAACCTCCATAGGAGCAGCCCAGAAGTAATAGGTAAACCTCTGTACAACCCAAAAGTATGGTATCTAGTACAAGGATAATAGAAAGAGTGTGTATAATATATAATAGATTTTGGATTGTTTATGGATGCTTGACTATATTTTGGTGATGTATAAAGTATAAACAGGATGATGAATCTTAGTAGCAAATATTTTGGGTGTGATCTGATAAATGTGAAGGTATCTGAGGTCGAGTGATAGTGATCATCATCATCCAAGACCTCTCCCAATAGAATGGGGTCCGCTATGGAGCATAAGATCCAATCCAATGCCCTCTGGTTTTCGGCTCGCGACTGAAAATTTTGAACTAAAAGCTTATGCCATGGTTAAACCAAGGTTCAAAGTATCGGTATCGGTATCGGACATTTTGTATGAGTATCGGTATCGGCAGTATCGGTAGTATCGGCGGTATCGGATTTTTTGGTATTGGCAGTATCGCTAATATTAAATAATTATTAATAAATTAGAAGAAAAAAATACTTTACATATTTATGCATTATTTAAGTATTACATACATTAATATAACACTTATAAAAAATGTTATATACAATAATAAAAAAATGTTACATACAATAATAATGTTAAACTAAGCCTGGTATATTTTTTTAGGAGTTTTAACGTTTTTTTATTATTCCTCCAATATAAATATTGTTTGTAATGTTTTTTATTGTTTTAAGTAATTGAATTTAAACATATTTTGATGGATTGGTAAAACTGATATGGAAAGAAGTATGAATTAATGTTAAACTAAGTCTGGTTGTGTGTACATGGGTTTGCGTGTGCATGTGAAACTAATGTGGAAAAAAGTATGAAACTAATGTACAAGCACTTAATTATATATCAGTCAAACTAATGTGGAAATAAGATGGCATGGGTCTGCGAGCTCCCATTTCTCTCATTTCATGGGTCTGCAAGCCTTAAAGTAACAGTTATGCAGCTGTATGTGCCATGTGATTTGTCAGAGGGGAGGTGGTCCCCACTTCAAATGACTCACAAGCCTTGAGGGCCTGTTTGGTATGGGGAGAGTGGAGTGAAAGTGAGGTGAAAAGTAGAGTTTATGTCACTGTTCACCGGAGGTGAACTCAGTTGCCGCGTTTGGATTGGGGGGAGGAACTGGAGAAGAAGTGGGGAACTCTGACAGTGCAGAGTTCCTGTCCCCTGCTTTTCTTCCCCCCTCATCTCCATCAAAATTCCACCGAAACTGGGTTGCAAGTGCCAAATCGCTGGATAGAGCTCGCTCCTCGAAGTTCGTCCACCAGAACCAATTTGGTTGGCCGCAGCTCCCTCCTCGAAGTCGACGGCGGACGTCCTCGCCCACCAGCTCTTCGAGTTTGTCCACCAGAACCGGAGCCGTCGCGGTGAGGAGAGGAGGCGGTGGAGGAGAGGAGGATGTGGAGGAGGAGGTCCACCGGATCCAAAGCCATCATGGTGGGTGGAGGAAGCGGTGGGGGGAGGAGGTGGTGGAGGAGGATGTGGGGGAGGCGGTGGGGGGAGGAGGCGGTGGAGAGAGAGAGTAGGGAGAAGTTGTGGGGAGAGTATGTGTGAAAGAATGAGTTGTGGGGAGAGTATGTGTGAAAGAATGAGTTGTGGGGAGAGTATATGTGAAATAATGTGGTTTTGTGTTGTGGAAATGTGAGCTCTCGGAAGGATGAGATGTAGGAATGAAATAATGTGGTTTTGTCCATATGCAGATGGATTTAAAAGATTATTTAAATTTTAATTAAATAAAAATCTAATTACAATTTGATATGTTTAATACTTTAATTATGGTAACTAAATTAATTATAGTAATTAATTTAATTATAATAAATAATTTGATTTGCCTTTAATATATTTTTGTTCATTTAATAGTTAATGTATTTTTTGTTTAATTAGGATAATTAATTTAATTATTAATTACTATATCTTCAATCCAAATATCTAATTTCAGCAACCATCCAAACAACCGAACTCTTTTTTTCTCCACTTTCAGCAACCATCCAAACAACGGAACTCTTTTTTCTTCAGCTTGCAAGAGACAAAAATACTCTATCCAAACACATTTTGGAAAGTGTCACTTGCTGCAAGTGCACTGCAACTTAAATGATGTAAGTGCCACTTTCACACTTTCAAAGAATTACTTTTATCCAAACAGCCCCTAAATGGGTCTGCAAGTTCCCATTTTCTCCCATTTCACATGGGTCTGCAAGCCTAGTCATGTCATGCATGGGTCTGCCAGCAGACTCTTGTGCCATGTGATTTACCAGAGGGAAGGTGGTCCCCACTTCCCATGACTCATAAGCCTGGCTTCACTCATCCCCACCGCACAAAAAAGCTAAAGCATGGCTTCACTCATCTGGGTGTGCATGATTTTCCTCTCCCCCTCCCCATCTCCTTGTCTGCACCCAGTTTCTTCCACGACCACGGGCGACGTCGGCGGAGCACGGGCGGCGTCGGCAACATCACAGGTAATTTTTTTTTATAGTTTTTCATCTAATTTATAGACAATTTTTTTTTCTCAATTGTTACTTTTTGTTGTAATTTTACATTATTGCTTTATGTTCTTGACTCAATATTTGTTTTGCTGAATTTGATACTGATTTGTGTTTTTTATGTTGTTAATTTATGCTTTTTATGTTGTAATGTTCCCCACAATTTTTTTATATTCTGGAATCAGTTTGTATCGGTCGATATCGGTCGGTATCGGTCTGTATCGGTTACGTATCGGACGATACGGACCGATACAATAAATTTCGACAGTGTATCGGCCGATACCGATATTTTTTATGAGTATCGGATCGGACACCCCCAAATCCGATCCGATACGGCCGATACGTATCGGTATCGGCCGATACTTTGAACCTTGGGTTAAACCCTGGCATTCTTATATCATTTTAAAAGCACTTTACCCACACACAAAAAACTTGCAATAGGTAACAAATTGTATCAAACAAAATTATTAAAACTTCAACATTCCAATAAAATAAAGTAACAGAATGTTTCGCCTATGATATGGGGTAACAAACATAAGAGTCCTACAACAACAACAAATATACACTTCTTTGATTCACCATTTTGTGAATATATCTAAAACCAAAAGAACAACAAATCCTCTATCCCAATTTTTTAGGGTTGGAACTTGTTTGAATCTTTTTCTTCAATTCAGCTCTGTTAAGGACCATGTCTTATGTAACACTAACAAAAAGCACATCCTTCCTTCCAACTTCAATCTTTGTTTTATAGGCCAATATCTAGTCCTAGTGGCTCCTTTAACTAGTATTTTCTCGGTCCTCTTTACCATAGCATCTATTGGTCTACGTTGCACATGTCCAAACAACCTAAGAAAATTGTGAATGTATCTTTATATACATAATACGATTATTGTTAACAGTTATTATCAGTTATCCACACATCTCATTGAAGTTACTCTTGAAGTAATGTTCTTACGCGTTCCTGGAATATGCAAAGCAGAGTAAATGGTGTAGATCAACTTCTTAGAAAATACACTATGCATATTGATGTGTGTAAAAGTTGTTCTACAAACCATTAGTATAAAATAAGCCTCGGATGTAAGGTGTCTGTGTCAACATCCAACAGACATTTGTAATACACGGATCAGTCAAACATGATCATAAGTATCCCCCTAATAACAATACACTTCAAAGTTACTAAAGAAACAATCAAAATAATAACAAATATAGATCATATATGTGCTTCTTACTAAACTTGTCGAAGAGTAATAGCTACATCTGTTGCAGAGTATATAATTGTTCTTACTCTCCAAATTGCGAAGAGCATCTTCAGCAGCTTGGAACTCAGCTTCTTTTCTTGTTCTGCCCTTTCCAATTCCAATCCTTTCAGTGCTAAATAGAACCTGAACAAGGAAGCCTGACAGTGTAAACAAACTCATAGTAAAAATAGGACAATCTTTCTGCCATAATGGCCAGATTGAATACTAAACATTCGTGAACTAGCTAATGCATGGGAGAAAGCCAATATTTCCAGTTTTGAGACATAATAAAGAGAGAGAGAAAAAAATTTTAAAAGACAAGCTAAAAAAATAGGGAAACTAAATCTAAGGCTTACAAATACAATGACTCATATAGAAAGTAGTATACTAATGAGGTAAAAAAAAGACAATAATAACCTTGCTAAGATTAGGCCAATGAAGAGTAAGGACCTCAGCAACGATAAATGTAAGTGAATACAAAAAGGTACTAGTAAACGACAATAGAATGAAGTAGAGGAGTTAACTTCACGAAGTGTTTAAAAAGAAGAACCTTCCTTTAACATAGAGACACATGAGGTAGCTCCATCGTAAAATTAGAATTTGAAGTTAAAGATACTTACGAGTAAAGAAACTGAAAAAGCTGTCAAAACTAATGATACTCATGTCCAGGTATGGAAGTATTTAGGAGAGAGGCTAAAACCAGAAAATGCTTGATGAATTGAAAAGTGGTTATGTATCTATTTGTTAAAAAATAAGACAAATACAAAGCTAACCATTAGGAATAAGACTTATGAGTCGCACAATATACAACTTCGGGATAGAGTAACTAAACAAAGAGTAAGAAAAGAAATAGAAATAGAAATAATAGGGAATCAATTTGTTTATGCCAGGAAGATGCAACATTGAAGCTGTTTACTTACATTAATAAAAAGAGAGGTGAGATTACATGACTTCTATTGCTTTTTATAAGATTAAATGACAAGATATTATCAAGATTGTGTCTATAATAGCTTACTGAAATAATTAAGAAGATATGATGGAGTTGCAATTATTGTAAAGACAACTGGCTGAGATACCTCTCTATTCCCTTCATCACAAGCTTAGATCAAGGAATGAGATAAGATCCTTTTTTCTTGCAATTATATGACTCTGAACATTCGAAATGAGGTTTTATGTTGTATGTTATTTTTTAATAGCATCAGATGACGAGACTAAAGAAGATTTATCTTCTACATAGAAACTTTAAAAGAAGAATGTACATGATTTATAAGTAGTCATAGAGAAAGTTCAAGATGAAACAAGTATTCCCTTATGGCAAAGGAATGCCTAGTTTGATAGTTTTCACTATAGAAGTTCGATTCATTATAAATATAATTGAGAGGTCGTGAAAGATGATCAAAATAACACAAAATGACACATGCTTCAAGAGTGTATTGAGGTCGTAGGATACCACTGAAGTTGAACGGAAGTCTATAAGACCAACTGTGCTTCATAGTTTAGAATGTTGTGCAATTACACCGAGGTTCAGAACCCCAGTATTGGTGGTATTTTCTATCGGTGTGAGAATCGGGGCTTCTCTATGAGTGAAGTTATAGTTTCAACTGCTTCAAACCGGAGCATTAACGTTTCGAGTTTTGACACTTGAGATAAAAATTGAGAAGTATTAATATATAAGACGTTAAATGAAATGAAATGGTGAAGTTTAAACATAATTCCATAAATTATCTACATTGATTTTGGTGAACAATTGTAATATTACTTGTTTTTTGTGAAATTATAACACGATAATTTGCATAATTTAATGGGGAAGTTCTCTTACTTTAATTTTAAAAAGTTTTAAATTTAACGGTCAAGTACATGTTTCAGCCATATTCAGCAAAAGATTCCATGTTTGGGAAGTTTGATCGTTCTGAGCCACACAATAAATTCTTGAAACTTTCAACTAATCTAGAAAAAGATGATTTTTTTGGGCAGGTTTCAACCTATTTTGACCGTTTTTGGACCATAATGGGACTTAAATAGACCAAAACTTGCTAATATTGGAGGTATTAACTAATAATGATTTCATGATGTAGTTTCAAGATCCATTTGGCACAAATCTAATATGGTACAGTTGAAAAGTATCTATATTCTATATTGCCTTGGCCAATGTTTTGAACCTTGAATTGAACAAAAAATGACAAAGAAATGACCATAGTTGAAACGAGAATTCTAAGAGATGACTGATAATATATTAAAATTTAAAAGAGAGGATAAGAACTAAGTGCATTTTTGGAGGTAGTGCCAATTGCATTGAGAATAACATGTGAAATTCATGTGAGGATTTGAGATGGTTAGCGACCTGTGCAAGGAAGACGAGCAGATGCAGTTATGAGGAGCAAGGTTCTACATATCGGATATCAAGTTATATACTTATATAAGAATGGAGAACTTCAGCTTCTGTTATTAAAAGGAAAAAAGTTGCCAAATTGTCCCAGTGTCGATGGTGATGTCTGATGTTAGTAGCCATTGTTGGTCTTATTAATTTGGGGAAACTTTGTATGACAGCCCCCAAAGTTGAAAAGAAAAATATACAAAAATGCTATAAGACTAGTCATGCTTTATGGTTCAGAGTGTTGGACAATTAAGAAATAATGTCTAGAAAGTTGGTGTAGATGAAATGAGAATGCTAAGATGGATGAGTGGCAATACATTAAATGATACGATAAAAAATGAGTGTATCCATGAAAAGTTAGAGGTAGTGTCAATTGAGGACAAGATGAGGAAAAATCGACTTAGGTAGTTCGAATATATGGAATGTAGACCATAGACGTCCCTACAAGGAGAAACAATGATCAGTAGTTAATAGAGCCGCTAGGACTAGAGGTAGACATAGACTAATATGGTTTGAAGTGTTAAATAAGAATATGGATCTGGTTAGCATTACAAGGACATGGCCCTTAAGAGAGCCAAATGGAATAAGAGAATCCAAATAGCCGACCCTAGAAATTTAGGAAAATGGCTTTGTTGTTGTTGTTGTACCCTCCAACTTTTTGAAACCTAATAACCCCCTATTAACAAGTCTCTATATTTAAACCCCTTCTCTCCTTCAACTTCATTTAATAATTCAACTTTTTTTAAATAACAAATTGGAATGACCTTTATGTGTTGTTGTTGAACACATTCTCTCTCTCTCTCTCTCTCTCTCTCTCTCTCTCTCTCTCTCTCTATATATATATATATATATATATATTTTGAAGCAATGGGTAATTGTGAGGAACTCGCCTCCACTGGGGCTCGAACTCCGACCACTTGGGCCGCATGCATCTCTCTTAACCACTAGGCTAGAGGTCATTTGCCTCTCTCTCTATATATATTTTTTTTTTTTGGAAAAAGGGTAAATTTTATTCCATTAACATCGCAATAAGATTACAACATAAAGGTACAGTCCCAACTCAGGGGGACATAACTAGTACATCCGACTCAATGTTATGAAGGATGCCCACTGGTGGGGTGGACAGTCCCTCATAAATGCGCCGGTTCCTCTCCCTCCAGACATGCCAAACAGATGCAGCAAGCCTCAATCTAACACGTCTGGCCCAGCTCTGCTCCTGGCCCCTGCAATCACCAATCCACTTAAGGATTTCTCTGAAGTCACGCTCCCTTCCAACCCCTCCCAAGTGTCTCCGGCTCTGCTCTGCCCAGATGCTCCACGCCACATGGCACTGAAAGAACAGATGCCCAATGGATTCATTCTCTGTCTCACACAAAACACACTTAGGGTCAGGGACAGGGACCCCGAACCGAAGCAGTCGGTCCCTAGTGAGCAATCGGCCCAACACCAGTTTATAAGCAGACAGTTGCATCTTCCTGGCAAGCCCCTTCCCCCAGACAAAGTCGTACTCCTCGATATCATCGAAGTGGGGGCGAACAAGATCGTAGCAGCTGCGAAATCTGAACTCCCCCGCACCCTCCGAGTGGCCGGGAGGGGCCCAAACCCAGACATCAGACAGTGTCGTAGGAGTGATCTGCACCTGCCTGATCTCCTCTCCTAACTGAGCAGTGAACCGATACTCCTCTGGCCTCCAGACCCCACCACTGATGATGTGCTTACAAGTCAGACCTATGTACGCCACACCGTCCGTCTGGGGACCCAGAATCTCCAGAAGAGACTGACCTGAAATCCACGGATCAAGCCAAAGGTCCGTCTCCCCTCCCTCCCTCATCTTCCTCCGAATAGCCGTCCGAAGTACAGTACGGTTCCGCAGGATATGTTTGAAAGACACAGAGAAGTTGTTGTCAATTTCACATACCCAGAAGTTCCTACCCCGTAGATACCGACTAGCCATCCAAGCCGACCAGAGGAAACCGCCCTGAAGGAACCTCCATGCCAGCTTGATCCCCGCCGCCTCCCTGACAGATACTAGAGAACGCAGACCCACACCTCCCTCCTTCCTTGGATGACAGAGCTGCTCCCAAGAGATGGCATGAATCCCCCCATGCCATATGAACTTGGCACATATGTCCTCAATTTTTCTGATAGTAGCCAAAGGAACCATAATAGATTGGAGCCAAAACAAGGCAATAGCAGATATAACCGATCGTACCAGCTCAATACGCCCTCCAAAAGATAGGCCAGCCGCCTGCCAGCCCTCTACCCTCCTCTGCGCAAAGTCCACCAGACTCTGACATTCTCGGTCCTTCGCGTAGTTGACAGAAAGGGGCACCCCCAGATATTTCACCGGGAGGTCACCCTTTTCCACCCCAAGCTCCAGGGCCCGTTCCTCCTTCAAAGTGCAAGAATTGTTGAAGTAAACTTTGCTCTTGTCCCTATTCAGCCGAAGACCCGATAGCTGTCCGAACTCTTCCATCACTACCGCGAGCTCCCTCATCCCTCGCATGGAAGGCCTCATCAATACCAATAGATCATCCGCATATATGAGATGTGAGACCACCGGAGAGACCCTGCTGTATATCGGTACAATCCTCTCCCGATGCACCGCGATGTCCATCAAACAGGTAAAATACTCCATCACGAGGGTGAATAGGTAGGGGGAAAGCGGGTCCCCCTGCCGAAGCCCCCTGCTGCTGCCGAAGAACCCGTATGGAATACCCTGAACGAGAACCGAGAAAGTGGGGGAGGTGATGCACCCATGACTCTGTCCACCCACGTCTCAGGGACACGACTGCAGTTGATCGACTACCTAGGAGAGAATGCAAAAGCCCCACTTCACAGGTAAGTCAAAGATTAAATGCACCTGGCGAGATTATATTTATATGTGTGTAAGTATTGCATATAGATTGGCTAGGGGTGTCTACCCTATGGTTGATTGGTATGTCTATCCTTTCTCCTTTTACATGCCTCTCTCTCTCTCTCTCATACATTAATTGGAACATTTGATATATAAAAATAGCCAATTGTTGTGAATTAAAGCGAAATGTAGTAATAAAAGATCAATTATAACTATCTATAACAACTATAGCCAAATAAAATCATCTCTAACCATCAGTAGCAGATATAGTCGATTAATTGAAGATCACTACTAACCATGTGGAAAAATTCCATCACGAACGAGTTCAACTCATAGAGGAAGAATCATTCCATCATGAACGAGTTCAATGCATCGAGGAAAAATCATCAGTTTGATGGAAGAAAAATTAAAGATCACTTCTCTATTTAGAGTGTTCGATTTTGTTTCTTTGTAAATAGGATAAATTTATATACTATATAATCCTCGAATTATTTTTAGTCCTCGAAATTTTACTTTTTCGCATTGTAATTTTAGTATTTTTTGCATATGGTTATAAATAAATCCAGATGGTTATTTATCATTGGCACAATTTGGTATAGTTTGCTATAGTTGCTGGTGCACGGTTTGTTATAAATAGTCCTAAATGCTTACAAACAAGGTTGTGGTTATAAAAAAAATCTAAATGGTTACAATCGGTATGTTTTAGTTGGAGAGATTTAGGGGTGCAACTCGGGCGGGTTGGGTCGGGTTTGAGGTCAACCCGAGCCCAATCCGATAGATCATAAGTCTAGCCCAAGCCCAAGCCCAAGCCCGACCCGACTTCGGGTTCAACATATGAAGCCCAAGACCAAGCCCGGAGGATCGGGTTGGGCTCGGGTTGGGTCGGGTCCATCGGGTTTATCAGACTCTAATATGATATTTGAAATAATTTTAAGCAAGAGTAATATTAAATGCATAATCAAATAGCAATCAAGCATCAATCATTACAAAATAAAACTGAAATGAGATTTAGGACATGGAATTGAAGAGTTCGGGTGAAAAAAAATTATAGTTTAAACTTTTATTTAAGTAGTATGAAACAATATATATATATATAAATTATATGTATGTCGGATTTCGGGTTCTTCGGGTTACCCAACACATGAACCCAAGCCCAACCCGATTTTTGATCGGGTTCAAATATTTTAACCCGAGCCCAAGCCCGAACCCGAATATCTTCAACCCTAACCCAACCCATTAACGGGTTTACCCGATCGGGTTCGGGTTTAGCCCGCCCAAGTTGCACCCCTAGAGAGATTGAAACTAAATATATAATTTCATAAATATATTTAAGGGTTATATGCATTAACCTTTCCTATGTTTTTGGTTTATTAAAGGACCTCCCTTACTTTGAAAATAATTACACGGACCTCCCCTTCCATTTATGTTGTGAGGGTGGTTAGTGTAATAACCATTTACCTAAAACATAAAACATGGGGAGGTTCGTGTAATAAACAAAAACATAGGGAGATTAGTGTAATTATTTTCAAAATAAGGAAGGTATGTTTAATAAACCGAAAATATAGGAGAGATTAGTGTAAATAACCCTATATTTAATTAAAAAGTGCACATAAAAGAGAGAATGAGAGGCACACAACTTAACTTTTAAACACAACGACATAATAGTCCTTTCAGTTTATCTTAAAAAAAGTTGAATTAAAGAATGGAGATAGGGAGGTTTAAACATAAAGACTTGTCGTTTCAGAAAGCCAAAGGGTGTCGTACAAAAAAAATTCCTATTAATTTCGTAGGTCACTGGTGGCAGTAGAAAAAAAAAGGAGTTCCAAAGGAGATAAATGAGAGTAGAGACAAGCGTGAAATCAACGCATGACATACCATAAGTATAAAATTTTAGCATTTTAATACCATAACTTTTTGAGCACTTAAATAATCTCAAGTTTTTGCAATTTACCCACTTACCAGTCACGTGAAACCATACTGACCTTTTAAGCACTTAAAACCCCACTTTTAAGCAAATAAATAACATTGATCTGGAACGTGAACAATAGGCAATAACATACTAACACTCTAATAGTGGTACCATGAACCCACATTAAACAGAAGATGGAATTTAAGTACTTATGCCCATAGTTGCCTGGTACGCCAAAACTGTCATTGAAGCGTGTTCATGTACGAGCTTGCTGGTACGAGGTACAATTTTGATCTGGATCGTTGTGTACACGGTCTGGATCGCCAAATCTCATGTTTCAGATACCTATATATTATTTCTCACAGTTGTTTAGAAGTTAAATCTTTTTTGTGGGCAAGTAGAATAGTTGCAGCCATTCACATTTGAATTATAATAGGGGGATGTTAATAAATGGCTAATAGTTTAGTTTTCCTATGTTCATTATGAACATGAAGTTAAAATAGTTGTTGAAGCATTAATGATACATAGGTAAGCATCAAAACAACAATAAAACAAAGAAAGAACATAGGGAAAGAGAAACCTTTCATTATCCAAAATACTTTCTCTATATCTTAGAAAATAAAGCAAACAACTCAAGGGTCCTAAAATAGTTATTATTCGCATGTCTAGTACTATTGACGGGTTTGGAGGAACACTTTCGTTTGAGTTGATGATGTGTGACAATGAAATATCAAGTTTGAGTTTTGATCTTTATTATGTTCTATGTAAGGGTTCTCTTTTCAGATGATAGACTTATTGAATTATACTTTGAACAAAAAACTAACACCGATCCAACTTGTATTGTAAGGCATACCGCGTACCGAACCAACTAAGCCTCCCCCTACCGAAAATAAATACAACTATACAAGTGGCTTACATCGTTCCCGACCCTTGCCACGACCTAGGACGTACCACGTTCCAGGTAAGTATGCTTATGCCCATAAAAGAGATGTGTTGGGGGGTGGGGGGCTCAAATGGGCTTGAGCCTTGCTCCCACTAACAATGAGGTGTTAGGGGATGGGCCTTGTGACCTTCCTCCTCAGGCACGCTTTTCACAACTATGTATTAAAGTACCAAACTAGATTAGTTCAGGGTATTTAAGTGCAATTAAGCGAAAGTTTTTTTCAATAATATCTAAATGGTCTTAATATGTAGTATATCATTAGTTATGCAGGAGATGAAACACAAGTGCAATCTTCTAGTAAGTATGAATCATTTCTTATTGAAAAGAAAACAGGTTTGACTCCCTTCTTTCATTGATTACTTGAATTACGTGTACATGGCCCATGCCCAAGTCGGGTCCATAGGCCTGACCTTATTCCTGGCTCAGGCTGAGCATCTTCCAGGAAAAAGGCCAAGCTTAGGTCTTAATAAAATATGGCTGTGGAACTGAACCGCGTATCAGCCTGAGGACCGGCAATTGCTAGCCCTAAAGATCCAAGAACCAATAATCTAATGTGACAAGATAATAGTGCAACAAATAAGAATAGGATGCCGTTATTGACTCCTAAAATATCATCCTGCACTCCTCCCTCCATGTATGCACAAATTAATGTCAGATTTAATGCAGGGGTAGATTTGGAATTGAATAATAAAAAATTAAAGAGTGCAAGATGGCATTTTAGGAGTGTCAATAACAACACCCTAAGAATATCCAAAATGCTAAAGAGACAACAAAGAAGCAGTGGGTAAAATATGATGTTCAGTAGAATTATAGTATGACAAATTCCTCCATCGAATGCAAGCATATACCACACCTCAACAGAGAAAAGAAAATCCTTATTGCTGCCTATAATAGGCCTGAACTCAACCTGAGTACAAGAAAAAAGATGTAGTAGGTCAGAAACTGAGAGTCGGACGCTCTCGCCTCTACAAACTCATCACAACTCAAGAGTACCTTAGAATCACACCTCCGCCCAATTTCTTGTAACACTGAAATGAATAACGATGAGGGAAGTGGACTCGATGATCCATTGTTGTTGAAAAATGTTCCATTTAATGCTGATTCATCATCTTCACCAAAGAAAACACGAGTTAGCACAAGAGTGATCCCACTCCCAGTTTGCACATTATATTCTTCTTGAGGCCTACTTAACTCCAATAATGATATTAGATGTTCATAGTCATGATGGTACTTGTTTTGAGGTTTAGCAAAATTATAGTCAACATATCAAAGTTGTCCAAGGATTTCTTTTTTTTTCTAAACATTTAGTTGTAGCATGAATTTTTCACTATTATTAACAAATTAACATCTAAAAATGAAAAACCAAGTTGCCATTGATCGAAGGAAACACCAGTAACTGTTATAGGTAGATATAATCTATGATAATTTTCAATCTTGAACCTTAAGTCTCTACCATCACAGATGTTCAATTCACAAAAAGAATCAGATAATCATATATTAAATGATAGCATACATAGGCTGAGACTGAGCTCCCACCAATACTGATTTAGTTTGTAATCACAGAATTCCAAACCAGTTATATTATAAACTCCTAGGGCGTCCAAACGCACTAGAAGGAGAATAACATGTGCTATGAAGCATGATCCTTACAAACATGGCGTGTTGGCAACCGCTACGTACAGGTATGCTTGGGTAGGTGTACTGGTCATGTATCCATTTTTCTAATAACTAGCAGTTGTGAACGTGCCTTGCACGTATATTTTATACTAATTTATCTCATAATAAAAAAATAGTGGATGTTGCACAATAAGTTGCTTATAATTATTTGAAGTTATGCTAATTTATTTCTCTTTAATTTACCAGCTTTTATTGTGCTATTTTTTTTAAAAGACAAATATTTGTAATGAATCTTTTTTTGTGAATTTTTTTCTTTTTTTTGATAGAAAATAAGATATTTGTAAATGGTTAGTATTTATATCATTATAGTTCTATAAAGAGAGAGATTAATAGTGGGAAGAGACATGATAATGGATACTAAGTATTTATTATGATAGTGGGTATTAATGATGGTAGTGGACATTAATGATTATTGTATGATAATTATGATTACACCATTAATTATGTTTTCATATTTTTTAAATTAAGGGCATTTTAGGAATCTTGAAAGTTTCACGGTGAAGCCTTTCAAGTTTTCTTATTATATAATAGAATAGTAGATAATAATAATAATAATAATTCTTGGTTATAGAAGCGAAGTACCATTCGTGGGCTTCGGTTGTATGCACAGCATAAGCCTGGGTACAAATCGGGTATAGTGCCAAGAAAAAATTATTTTGCACCTTATTTTGACCTAGTAGCTCTACCCGCTAACCACCCTTAACTTAAAATTCTAGGATACCTAAATACTCCTCCACACTAGGAGTGAGCAACGATTTGTTTCAGTTCAAACCGAACCGAATATATGAAAACCGACTAAACCGTAAACCGTATATTTTAAAACCGAAAATCGAACCGTTTTTTACACAAACCGAAAAAAATGGAACCGAATTTAAAATGTTCGGTTTTTGGTCGGTTCGGCTATTGTCCATTCAGTTTCACAACCAAGCTACAAAAGAGGTTATTAGGTTATTGTCATGCTTATTAGCTCCCAATTAATCCAAATTTGGACCCCAAATTACAAGATAAATCTAATATCTAATGAAAGGACAATCTGAATAAATTTATAACCCATATGATTGAAGAACCAACTCAACAATTAACTAAAGAAAGAACCCATTATAATCAACTTATATTTATTCTCAAAATGGTATAAACTTCTAAAAACAAATCTAAAATAAATGAAGCACATGCAAATGAATTGATAATATATAAAAAAATACCAATATCATATATTAGCAAAAGCAATCTCAACAATAATCAATATAACCGATACGAAAATTAAAACCAATTATCTTACCCAAGAAAAAAAAAATAAACTCCTAAATAGCTACAAACTAAAACCAAAAAAAAAAAAAAAAAAAACAATAGCAAATGAATTCAGAGTCCCAAAAAAAATACAAAATCATTTGTTTACAAATGTAATCCAACAACAAAATCCAATATTTAAAAAAAAAAAGACAATTATAACATTTCAAAAAATTATATATAAATGAAAAAAAACTCCTTTCTCCTCTTCCTCCTCTGCTTCTTCTTGGAACCATTAGATCCGGACTTGAGGTCTGGCTAGAGGTAGACGGCAGTGCCCTGCCTCGACTTCGCCGTCGCTTCCGGGACGGAGTCCCATCGCACATTTTTTTTTGCTTTGTTTTATTGCACAGAGAGTTGTTTTGTTGCACGGAGAGTAGATGGGAGGGAGAGGAAAAGTCTCTCCAAGAGAGGCGGTATAGTGCTTCAAGAGAGGCGACTGAGAGGGAGAGGAAGAGTCTCTTCAAGAGAGAAGAGACGGCAGTGAGAGTATGAGGAGAGAGAAAGGGTTAGGTAGGATTAGGTTTTTTATTTTTATATGAGATTATGGGTAAAATGGTAAATATTTAACTTTACTGAATCGATTTTCGGTTCGGGTCGGGTTCCAAAATCCAAATCCGAACTCCGACCAGATAACCGAATTTGTTATATATTCTAAACCGATATTCGACCCAATTTGTTAAAAACCGACCCGAACCTCTATTTCGGGTCGGTTTGGATCGATTTTCGGTTCTGACCCCGAAAAATGCTCACCCCTAATCCCCACCACCTTCCCACTCGATGTGGGGCCTTGACCTCTGATGGCGATGAGCACCGGTGAGTGGAGGTTGACGACGAGACAAGTAATTTCCTTGTTCGTTACATATTTTTTTTTGTTATATTAGGTTACTTTTTTTGTTGTAAATAACTTGCATTTTTTCTTGGTTCTTTTTCCATCAATTTTCCTGTTAGATCTCAAATCTAGTTCTTTCCTTTTTCTCAGTTTTTTTTTAATTACATAATTGATGCTTTAGGGCCTGCTTGGTAAAAGGTAAGGAGGAGAATTTGGATTTGCACTCTGAATAATGAAAAGTGTATTGAAATACATGTACTTTCTTATCCCCTCCAAATTCCATAACGGGTTTGGTTAGCTAAAACGTGCAAAGTGGAGAGTGATTGAGTGCATTATAATAATAGTAAATACAAATTAATTTAATCAACAAATGAACATAATAATTAAATACTAATTAATTTATTATCTTAATATTAACTAATGATCGATATCTTAATTAACGAATGCTAATTTAACTATTTAAGTATTTAAGTATTACTGATTACCGACTATTAATTAAGCATATTAATTACTAGGTTATTAATACATAAGTAACAATTATTTAAGTAATAAAAATCATTTAAAAAACAAAAGTCCACTTTCTAACCACATTCCTATGTTTTGAGAGGATGTTGAAATTGGAAAATAGAGGGACCCAAAAAATGGACTGGATTTCGCATTGCATTAAATGTGGAGGAATTTCATCCCAATCCAAGCCGTACCAAACATGGATTTGGGAGAAATTCTTCCAAATCCATGGAAACCCCATTTTCCACCCCCGCTTTCCGTTTCCCGAACAGCCCCTTAGTGTAGGGTTCTTAGACAGCAGATATGTCGATATTTTTAGCTAAAACTGAATGTTTCTGCTAAACTGATGTTGCTATTACATAATTTCTCGTATTTTTAGTTGTAATTTTAGCTAGGGTTTGGTTTTAGATATGTGCTCTGATGGATTACCTCGATCTTTAGATATAGGGATTTTCTTGCAGTAATTTGGGTTCACTTAATATTCTAGTCCTTGTGCCTTTAATAACATATGTACTAAAGGATAGAAACAGTTAAATGCATGAAAGGTCTGGCATCCCCACAAGCTTGCAACATGATTTCTCAAAGAACACAAAAAGATGATGCATAAAATCATCAGTCTTCACAAAAAGGAGAGAGAGATAAGGGGATTAACGAAAGAAATTTATAAAACGAGGAAGTTAACAGGACAAACAGTCTACACCCATATGTGAAGATTTTAATATAATGCTGCAAGTATTTACTTTACCACAAATAGTACAGATTGTGTCAGTCAATATACAATTGCACGAATAACAAGTGAATTATGGCCCAAATACCTGAGCAAGAAACTGTTGTCTGTGCATGATCTTGCAAACTCTGTTCAACTCCAAGGCCTACCTGTAGGAAGCTGAAATTACCACCTAATTGATATGTTGACCATAGTTACAAGTGACAAAGGTTGATGAAGCTAATACTGACATGGTCAACAATCACCTCATAACTTGACATTGATAAATGGCAATGTTCTATTGGACATAAAGTGTTCTACAAATATAGACAGGCAGGAAAGAAAATGTGAACCAGAAGCAAAGGTTAGTACGATACAGTTCTACAAGGATGAACAGGCAGCCAGGCAGGAATAAAAAAATTAGGTGAACCCGAAGCAAATTCTAGTACAATATGATCAACTTGGATCCCCTGAACAGAGAACATAGTAGTTTACTGCCACAGCATGCTGCAAAATATCAGGTCCCAATAAGAAGGACGAGAAGGCAGTGAAGAAATGTAGCATGAACCAGCATTGAAGACTTATTCTGCAGTATGCACAAAAAACTCACGTCTGAATTGCTAAGTTTAGATATATACTGCCATTAACTACTACAAACAAACAGGTTCTATTTGTGTGAGTGGGTGGAATGTGTTTCTGCAGGTATAGATATAGAGAATCTTCAAAGCAGGAGAAGGAACATCTTTAAAATTTTACATAGCAAGGATAAAGTTGTAAGATAAATTACTTTTGGATTGCTACATAGAGGTCATCAATAAGGCTGCTAATTGTTTAAAAGAGGAATGCAGCATAAGTTATACGCATAAATTAAAATAGAAAAGTATCATAAGAATTTTAATCACAATTGAATTTACATAAGCCAGCATCTACTATCTAGCACTAAAGCATGCACTGGGCTCTTCTAAATAAAAGTTCAAGAACAAAGAACCTACTGCTTGATTCAATCTTGGCTCAACCTCGGAACCAATAATACCCTCTGGCACTAGGGCCTCTTTATTGTTGTTCAGTATAACACCAATGTCCTGAAAATCCATCAATACCCAAATAATTGAACCCAACTTAACAGCCAGATGTATTAACGCGCAGAAGTTCAAGAGAACTAGTATACCTCTGTAATCAAGTACTTGCTTACATCTGGAGAATAAGGCAAAGCCAAAATTTCATTTTCATAATACAAGTCAAAAATTCTTCCCATTACATTCTCGTCAAATTCTCTGTCAAGCACACCAAGATTATTTGGTAAAGTAAAATAATCACTGATGGAATACCAGTCGGTTGTTTCATGTCTAAATACATCTCACAAACATGAAAAGATATCAATAGCAAATTTATCTCTTCACTTACTTGAAAAAATCACCTCGTACTTTGCAAGCAACATTTCTTGCAACACACAGAACAGGAACAGCATTGGCCATCTGTGACAAAATTTGTAAGGGGCGCAGTGTTTCAAAAATATCCTATATCCTATATATATAGGATATTAAGCTAACAATCATACATATAAAACACACCTCTGCCTGAGGGGCATAATATGGAGTAAACGCGGGCACAACATGAACTTGAGGTTGATCCTTGTCATCCCAAACCTGCAAGCGGTCATCAATCACCATAGCCATCTTTGGATGGCACAACCCATGTTGGAATACATGCAGCAATGACTTTCTAAAACCTGTGACGTGTGAGTTAGAACCAATATTAGGAAGCAATAAAAGAAATCCAAAAAGAAAGCATAGCTGAAATGAGAATGCTAAGATCAGAATGGCAATACACTGAACATACGAAATCAGTATTTTCATAGGAAGTTGGAGATGATGCTCTGAAGGATAAAATGACGGACATGAGGTGGTTTGACTTTGAACATGTCCACCAAAGACCAATAGATACACAAGTTATGAGTTACAGGATTTAAGTCATACAAGCTGCTAGAACAAAGGGTAGGAGGCCAAAAGAACCTATGATTGAAGCTATAAGAAAGGCCATGGTATTTGCCAATGTCAAAGATGAAATTTCCCTTAATAGAGAAAGGAATGGAAGAAAGGATTCAAATTGCCAACCCCAAAATTTTGGGAGAAAGATGTCATTGATGTTGTATGTATGTTAAAATTCCTACGGCTATGTCATGACAGGAAAATTGGATCATTGCATCTAATACTCTAAAAAGAACGACCTGCAGGACACAAATATACAACACAAACAAACCAGCATAATTTGAGCAATGTGACATAAGATAACCTTTTTAGTTTGATTACGGAATATTAGGGAAATAAAATGCTATAGTTCACGCAAAATCAACTTTAGAAATATAAAATTCTTGCCTGGTTTTACACAGACTATACGATCCAGAAGTTGCTTTGGGCTGATAAGATGTGCCTCTGGGTCTAGAAGCCTCCACATCTCCAGAGCATAGTCTCTTTCAGCCATTGTACATACATAAACTTCAAAACGTTTGCGCCCTTTGGCAGTTAAGTAGCTCCTCAAATCCTCCCAAGCAGGCCGTAGTCTCACAATCACACTAGTGTCACGAATCTGTAGAACGAGACTATAAGATCTAAGTACACAGATTCATCTATTTCTGAATATACAGAAAGGCATTAAAAGTAGGTTTGAGCTATTGTTACACCTAATTTTGGCAAACAGCACAACCTCATAAATGGGACAAATCCCATACTACCTAAAATACCTTCAATAATAACACCTTACCTAATTCAATTAGGTAAAGGGGAAGTAATGTTATTATGTTCTTCTTCCAGACATTACAGCATGAATACTTGTTGGGTCTTTATGCATACCTCTACAAGTTCATTATTGCATTACACAACTTTTAATTGCATGTATAGCCTCAGAAAATGTTTCTTTTTCCATTGATTTCCTTATTGAGAAGATTTGAGAACATATGTTATATTTAGCAAGCATTTGGGATGTAATTTATTTTGTCTAGAATTAACTATGAGTCCTAGCAAGAGGATACGACCATCAACAAACAAAAAAGTAAGAAAAAAATAACCATGTATTGTCATTCATAATTGACTTGCATATCATACCCATAACAACAATATTTTAAATAGTATTATGTCGGTTATAAATTTAACCCTTGCTATTTATTATGTTTGGTTGTTCTACTACCATGTCAGGTAAATGTATGATGCTCATGAATGTTTATGACAGCAGATATATGCAAAAGGAAATATTTTTTGAGGATACGCATAGAATTGGAAATTCTGGACAGATACATGCAAATAACAGATATTTTAGAAGGTATAGAACCAAAAGACCTACCTTGTTTGTTTACTTTTAACCGGGAGTAAGAAATTTGCTGGAAATAACCCTTTTGTATATGACGAAATACATATGGAGGAGTTAATAACAAATGACAAAATTATTCACAATCAGCTTATGAAGCCTCCTGCCACATCTTCTTCTACGCATAACACAAAACAAAGCCTCTTAACTTTCCTTTTAATTATTTAATGGCCTTCTCTTATACACTATGTTGCACAGACATGGATATGACACGACATAATAAGGAAACATTAACCCGGACACAGCCGCAATTTTGGTGTGTCCAAGTGTATTTTGAAGTGTTTGGTGTGCCTAGTACGTCTGATATGCATCCAACACGACATGGCCCAGATTTTTGGAGTGTCCATGCTCCCTAGCTGACACATCTATTTTGTCTATATTTGTACATGAGACCCAATAGGCTCTTATATAAGTTACTTGGCCAACCCTTTACTCGTACTCTGATTACAAGTTATAAAGACATACTAAAGACAGACTCCTAACATAACAAAATCTTATAGTTCTAAGAGCTTGACCTCTATCCCAAACTAAATCCTAATCTAAATTGGATTAATATTGTCAACAACTTATACATTCTTCAAACAACATCTCATTTTCTATAAGGTTCAAATATGTAGCTAAAATATCTATGGACATTGGACATCCTCTTTCTACATTGGGCAGAGATTCAGCCAATTTGGGATACGTGCAAGGATCAATTATGTATTGACAGTCACCCATGGTCTATTAAATCACTTTGGGAGAAAGGAAAGAGAACAGAGTTAGTACAAGGGGCATGTGGATGTGGGATATTGTTCGCACAACAATTTGTTGCAGAGTGTGGAAGGAAGAAACAATAGAATATTTAATAACATATGACAACTTGCTACATCCATATTGTCTAACATCTGGTTATGGACAAGAGAAAAGACAGGGAGAGGCCAAAAGAAGGTGAACCGCGTTACTCCAGAGTCCAAGGGACGCAATCAAGAGCATGCAGGGTTCTAGCAACGACTGTACATATTGAGTTGAAGACTTATGTTGTTTATTGCTTCTTATTTTTTATGATGTAGACAGTTGTGTCACTTGGGTACTATCTTTTGTTCTACGGTCATTATGACCATCTGTGATTATGATGTAATCGAGACATGTTCCATTAATGAAACGTGTGGGGGGGACTCTTCCCACCGTTTTATCTATAAAAAAGTGCATGAGCAAGTTTGTTATGTTATTACACATTATAACTCATCTATAGATGGATATGCAAGGGGTCCATATGTTGAGAATGAGTAATTATTGGTGCAATGGATGACTAGGTGGCTCTTCCCCTACAATTCCATAATGTTGTAAAAAGAATATAAAAGAACAGGAAGAAAAAAAAGAATAAACATAAGTGATAAGTTGTCATAGTGACAAAGTAAAAAATATGGTTCCTCGTCTCTTAAAGAAGTTGTAGAAGAAAACATCCACGGAGGTTATTCTTGTAGTAGTGGACAGTGAACGTGTTCAAGTATTCATGGTTTAGGATAGTTGTTTCACTCGAGCATCCAAAGAATTTATCGGGAGAAGCTTCTCCGAATATTAATGATATAGGAAAGCTATTTATAAAGAAATTGTTGATGATGAAAAATGAAAAAAAATGGTGTTGCTGCTGAAGGTGGTCACAACAATGATTAGAATGAAGGTGAATTTTTTTAATAAGAGCGTGGGACCCCATAAATAGTTAAATTAGGTAAAATGTTGGCAATTGTGGAAGGGCATTTTAGGCATGCGGAATCAACCTTTGAGGCTTTGCCAATAGCAAAATGGGTTATGGCACTTGAGAAATTCTATAGCATCAGGAAGCTTATATTTCTAGTAACATTGCATGTATAGGGTTTTGCAATCAACACCAGTCCAATATGTCGGATAAGCATCTCTCGTGAAGAAATGAACTCAAAAGCATACTTAATCCTCGTCTCCAAGGATATATAGCAGAGAAGAAAAGGCTGGAGTCCAAAGAGACACATGCACATGAATGATAGTTTCTGAGAGAAAATCAAACGAAAACTAAAATTGAACTCATTTTAGGGCAGCTGTGAATCATGCGTTGGACTTACAGAACTTTATTTTCCATGGCTCATTACAATTGTAACATAAAGATACAACGTATTAACACAATGCAGTCATATGCAGAAAAGACATTAACAGTTGTTCAGTAATCACAATAAAACACCAAAAAGAATATTCCTGTTCGTTTTAATTATGTAAAATAAAGAGGCAAAACTTTATATTGAAAATGGGGGAGAATTTAACTTGTACATTCTATGCTCCAAAAGCATAAGTATTTTCTGACAGGAGAAGTTATGGTTGTTGGAAAAAATTATATTAATGGCCCATAAGGTACTTAACATGGAAGCATGGGCATGCCAAAATCAGGGTCATGACCATGTTCAACACAATGTGAATCTTGAAGCAACCAAGGAATGCCAACCAATAACGAGACATGTCAAAATAGGTATAGGTATATCAATGTCTTGTCATATTCCATCTCAGCATAAATGTACTCCATAATCTCTTGGCCAAAAGTTACCAGCTTCTCCAATCACAGGCATTCCTAGTTATATCCCATGAAAATCTACTAAATATAACCTTCACCAATCATATGAACTGCTAGTTATATCCATTCTAAAATTATCATATGATCTGCTTGTTATATTCATTCTAACTTATCATATGCTCCAGGTCCCGAATCTACATGAACGTTCACAACAGCTGGTCTCTCAACTGTTGAGTATAGAGTTTTAAGTTGCAGTAGCATATGATGATTGCAGAGGCACATCTGAACATCCTATCCTCAAGCACTTGCCCTGGAGCCACACAACATTGGCCTAATAACCCTATTGGAGACATTTGATCCATCCAAAATATATTAGTTTTGTCACTAGAAAGGACTCTTTTTTACATGCATCTCATTTCAAGATATGGTCCCTCAGAATTCAGATGCTTTATGCAAAAGTCCTGTATAGTTCTTGATAACCCTCCCTCTCGCATCATTTCTTTGATATAATATTCCTTGGAAGTTCTTTACAACAAAAGTTATACATAATTTGAGGTACGAGTAAATAATAAGATTTTGGAGACCTATATTTAAATAAGCCCTTTTTACAGGACCTATATCTAGAAAAATTGTATTTCAAAGAGCAAATTTTATATTTATTGCCTATACAGAAGTTAATAATAGTTCTTATAAAGTTATAAACTAAAGATAAAAATACAAAACCAGATATTGCTATACTAGATAGTAATATAAGTCATAGTCAAAATTCAAAGACTAACATGCTAGGATTTTAAGAAACGAAGAGTCGACCGTACTATCCACAAACAGTAGCCTGCCACTACATGTCTGGAGAGGTCCAAAACGTACAGAAACTTTATCCCCTATGATGACACATACATGGGTGTCACACTTTGACAAGGATATAGGGTGCATGACTTGGCACCAAAATCTAGATGAGGACATGGCTATATGTATGTCCATATATTCATCCCGTAGCTGCCTTGGTCATAGTTTACTTTCGACATCTGGAATGTGTACGGTAAGCTACTTTCTGTGCTATGCAGCAGTACGAAGGGGTTAGGCATAAGACTATGTTGTGGTTCACTAAAGGTCAGTGTGTTTTGTATGTCCATATATTTGTGTCTACTAGGGAAAAATACGTAGTGAATTCTACAATGACCTATTTTATACTTCATTTTGACTAAATTTGATTTTATTTGTTTTTTATATTGCCATTTGATTGATATCTTTGTCGAATCAAATTAGATGTTATAGACTTGTTGTCCAAGATTATGGGATCGAAGTGTTGGGCAATTAAGAAACATGTCTACAAAATTAGCATGGTTGATGTGAAAATGCTCTAGATGAGTGAAAATACATAAAATTATAGGATTAGTGTATTAGTGCGAAGTTGTAGTTGACGCCAATTGAGGACGAGATGAGAAAAATTGTCTTTGGTTTGCAGATGGTTCGGAGATATGCAACACAAACTAATAGATGCACCGGTAAAGAGTGATCGATAAGATCGTAGTTAAAGGAGCCAATAGAATTAGGGGCAGGCCTAAATGAACATTAATCGAAGCAATAAATAATGATATGGTATTTGTTAGTTCTACAAAGGACACAGCCTTAAGAGAGCTGAATGGAAGAAAAAGATACAAAGAGCCAACCCAAAAAATTAAAATCTGGGATAAATGCTTTGTTTTTGTTGTTATTGTTGTAGACTTGTAGTCCAAAATTAGGGCTTGTTTCACATAACAGAAGCATATCAAGTACATGTATAAGATCCAATCCAAACAAGAAGTCAAATGGAAATTTGGAATTAACCTCAGGATTGATCCGAGTCAAGACAATATTCCTCTCCTGTAACCTTGTAACCGGCCGAAATACCCTCTCCTGACTCCCCGACGACATCGGGACCTCCTCATTCTGAACTCCAACAACCCTCCCGTTATCCACAACAGTATCACTCTCGATGTACTGCTTCAACAGATTCTTGTCCTTGATGTACCTCTTGAGCTCGGCCGACATCCCGGAGACCCTTACGGGGTCGTCCTCCCCGTCGATCCTGCGGGACAACGCCTCGATGCGGTCCTCGAAGGACTTCATGGTGTTGGCGACGATGAGCGTCTCGTCAAGGTCGAAGACGATGGCAAGGCAGCGGAGGTTGAGCATGGCGAGGCAGGGGGCATAGAGCCCCGGGCGGAGGGAGAAGCACCAGAAGCACGGGGACTTCCCGACCTTGCTCGGCATCGCCACCAGGTGGATCACCTCGCCCCCGTTTGGCGCCGCGACCACGGCCGACTGTCAAATCAAAATGCAACATAGAACGAAACGTAAAAAAGAAGGGTTTCGGAGAGAAAGAATTGGAGGTGGGGTTTTGCTTACGCGGTAGTCGGAGAAGCAGGAGAGGTAGAAGCGGTTGAAGGAGGAGTCGGCGGAGACGCCGCGGGCGGAGAGCTTGCAGCGGAGGGAGAAGGGGGAGATGGTCTGGAGGACGGAGAGAGGGGGACAGCGCTCGCCGGGAGGGGAGAGGTGGGTGATGCGGACCTTGTTTCCGGGGAAGCGGAAGCTTGGGGGGTTCACCGAAGAGGCCTCCGCCTCGCCGAGGAAGGAATCGCCATTGTAGACCAGGGTTTTCATGACCGGACGGCTCATTGATCAGTAGGAGTAGAAAATTAGGGTTTTAGGAGTAGAAGGAATGGAATGGAAATTAGGGTTAGGGTTTTAGGAGCTATGTAAATTTCTCTCTCTACAATTTGGGGGAGGGAAAGGGAAGGAACCTCTCTAGCTCGCTCGCTCTACTGTGACGGGTTCAAAATGAGGGGGATTGGGGCATTTATATAGAGAACTGGAAGGTCCATTGCATAACGGGAAACGATTCTCCGTTTGCACCAAAAAATAATAATAATAATTCTCCGTTTGCACGTAAGAGAGAATTCGTTTCCCTTTATATAAGGAAAAAAAACGAAATTTTCTGTTAATATTTGTCTTTCATCTCCAATTTTTCCAAAATCTTCTCCATTAAAATAAAATTAACTATGGAGTATAAAAAAGTATCATATAAGTTGACAAAATTTTATAATCATTGATCCAACGCTAATCTTTTATATTTGTTTATCCTTTATATTTGGGCCTAAACAATATACTGAATATAGCACGTGAAATGAATGAAACAAAAACAAAAACAAAAAAAACAAATAACATTTCTATTCATATTTGTCTTTCATTAACAATCTTCTAAAGTCTTCTCCAATAAAATAAAATTGACTATGGAAAGTACCATACAATATTTGACAAAATTTTATGATCAGTTGTTGATTTGACGTCAATTTTTTATATTGTTGTCAAATTTGTAGTTAAATGGCTATGAGCATGAGATGGTCATATTATAGAACCTATATAACCAAATTGTAGGCACTAAGTAGCTATACCTATTTTTTGGATTATTACAGTTTAAGCTCATGCAACCAAAGATCATCCTTAAAAAATTTATATACGATGATGAGTCGAGACGAAAAGGTAAGATGATACAAATTATTACAGAAAATTGCATTCATCTCTATGATAAATTACGCAGAATAGTGAAGGAATGATAATCTCACTTTTGTTAATACTCGTGTTGATTAAGTTGTAGATTAAAATGGTGGAACGATGGTCCCTAGAATTTACTCACTATTTTCATTTCAAAATTTGTCTATTATCTTTCTTCTATTATTCCATCTTGATAAGTGTCAAACATGTAGGTCTTACATAAAAGTGTATTTAATTTGACAAACAAGTTTAATCTTCGTACCTTAAAGAACAAAATGTTCATGGGTCAATAAACATTTATCCAAGTAATTAAGCCTTGGAGATATAAGTACTAGGAAAACAAAAACAGGGTCGTGGGTTTGAATCTTCATGGACACACGATATACCCATACATATCAAAGGGGATGAATCGAGAAATTAGATAGCATTTTATTATTAGGAGCCAGACCTGGAGAAACAAAAAATGGGGGATGAACCAAAAAATTTAGGTAGTGTTTGGTTGAGAACTAGATATAAATGAGTGTTCTTCTCGACTTAAATATTAAAGGGGAGATGAACTAAGAAATTCATGTATAATATGATTGAGAATCGAACCTAGAGGAGCTTTTTTCGGTTAAGTCCGTCTAGAACGTACGATGGAGATCCGTCGGCTTAAAATAAAGGGGGGGTGAACCAAAAACCAAGTAGCAACTAATTGAGAGGCGAATATTTATCTGGAGGCGGACATCTATCTGGTTAAGCTTGAGCACAATGTGTGAAAGAGATTTGACTATTTAATAAATTGGAGGGTCGAGCCAAAAAAAAATCAAGTAGCGGTGTCGAACCTGAAGAAACAGTCTGTCTGTTAGGTACGTCCAACCCACAAGAGACATAGGAGGACAATATGGAGAGTCGTGGAGTAGTGTGGAGCTCGTGTCGAAGATGACAAATCGAGCATAGGTGATTGAGGCTAGTTATTGTCACGCCCCGATCCCGCAGAGTCTTTTCGTCCTCGCTTCAGACTCTGTGAGACCGTTCGTCCTTGCTAAGGCGTGATGCCGTACAAGCCTAAGTTGTGCTTGCACAAGGCCAAGACCCATAACAAGACAAGATAGACAAGATTGACAATACGCAGCAGAACATATCGCAGATAATTGAAGCAGCAGCGGACATATTTCAGAATTCATGCATTGAACACAATGGTAACAAGGAACAATTCTCTTTATTGATTTCATTTGAACAGATTACAAGCTCTCGGTTCTCTCTAATACAATGTTACATTCTCTCAGAACTTTACAGATTACAATGATCCCGTTCCCATACATTACATCCCTTTATATACAAAACCAACTCTTGCAACAGATGTCATCTCTGGCATCTCTTCTGATTTCTGGCTCCTGAGGATGAGGCACGGGCTATCGCTTCGGACTATCCTTCTCGATGCATATTGTACCTGCATGCAGACTGATAGTGGGTCAGTATATCAGCATACTGGTGAATTGTGAACAAAGGGGCTACATTCTTCTGAAATGGTCACTGTTCATTTAGTGAGAAAATATTTTCTTATGATGTGATCTTACTACTTTTACCTATGTTCATTCCATGCATACAGAATCAGTTTACATCTCTTTTGAAAACATCTTTGAAAAGCCACAGTTCATTTCTTTTCTTTTTCATGTCAAGCATACAAGGGACTATTCATTTCTGTGGAATGCACAGCGTGTTTCATGAGCATATTCATTTCTATATTCAAACAACTCTTAGGGACAATTATAAGCATGATATCATATCATTTCTTTCTAAGGGACATAGCAATTTATTATATAGATAAATTTCTGCAAGCAATTCATGTCAAAGAATTTAGCAATACATATGTATTACTTTTAAGTGATTCTTACCATAGCCAACCGTCCATCCCTGCACAAGACAAGGATTAGCATAAATAATGTAAACCCAACATTGTTCTCTGTTCGTCTCTGCATTGTTAGCTCTCAACAAAATATTCTTTTACGGACTCATGCAACTCGATTGGCAGTTGTGACGCAAGGCTCAGCTCTGCGCTAGTATATACGTAGACCAGTAGTTGTGACGCTCCGGGTCAGCTTGTACTGATAACGTACATACTAGCAAATGTGCGCATGGTTCAGCTTTTCACCAACCGATACTTATCTATATAATGGTCCATGGGAAACCCATGATTAGCCGATGTGACTCTTGGGTTCAGTTCGTCGCTAGTGGACACTCTATGCACCCCTTGGTCTCTTTACCGTAGGGTGCTACTCTATCCTCCCTAGGCCGAACGGCTCCGGTGCCCCAGAACCGGTCGTGAGGATCTATACTTGTGCATAAGTTGTCCAAGACCAATACAAATGCAGCTATCTGATAAAACTATCATGCATCAATCGAGCAACTTGTAAACATTTCATCTTCTTCTTTTTCATGTATCGAGCCAATAGCCCTACTCTTTTTTCTATACGGACAAGCCGTATCATCTCTTTCAACAGCACAATGTGCCTTCTCTATACATCTCTGTCGTTTATAGCAACAATCAAGGGACAATGAACAATCTTTATTTGAGCAAGCACAAACCAACAAGCATGAACTCTACTCTTGATAGTCATACTCTATTCAGGGACATGTAAACATTCTTCTTTTCTTATTACGCCTGGCAACAGTTCATTCATTCGAGGCACATCTCTAATTTAGCATAGTAACTCATTGTTTTAATATGGCAACATCTTATCGATCAAGGCAACATTTATTATCAAGGCATCATGTCGTTTCTTATTAGCATACAACAATTGTTCTTCTTAGCATACAGGTTAACTCTTTTCTTGTTCTTAGCATAGCAACATATGAAATCTCTTACAAGCATACTTGTCACTTCTCGCTCCCAGAATACGTATTTTAATGCATGTACTGCTTTCATATATTTATTTATCATGTATTGTTCTGTAGTTAAACCCCTTTAATTCCATGTTAATTAATTTTCTGCAATTTTATTTCTGTATTTTATTTTCTGCTTCTATACTCTGCTTTAGCTATACTTTGGGTTCGGTTTGGATTAGATTTAGTATGCTGTTCATGGATCAACCCCCACCTACCACCACCCCTTCCATTTAAAGCCATTCTCTCTCTCTCTCTCTCTCTCTCTCTCTCTCTCTCTCTCTCTCTCTTCATTACTTCACTATTAAGCTTCTTCTTCCTCATAACTTCTCTCCCACCTACCAGCCGCCAAGGCAAGTGCCAAACTTGCTTATTGATGGATCACCATTATTTTTGTTCCATCATCTTTCTTACTTGGTTTTGAGCCTCTTTAGTACTTAGCATTTTCAATTTCCATAGTTTATTTCTTGTAAATCTAAGTTTAATGCATTTTCGGATTTCTTAGGTTTTGATCTAGTAAACTTTGTTATCTTTAAGTTTGGATGGTTCCATGTCGTAGAGAATTTCGTTCTACCCCATTTTGACCTATGGAAGTTCAGATTTAGGCTTGGAATGAAGGATTTAGAGAGCTTGGAAGCAATAGTTTCCATGGTCCTGTCCTTAGAATTTGGAGAAGAAGAACAGATCCTAGCCGCATGGTAGTACTTGACCGCATGAGTCTTCATGCGGTAAGTCATCCTGGCCGCATGGGCTTAGTTAGCCGCATGGGCTTTAGTGAGCCGCATGAGCTTATCAGCCGCATGAGTTTTTAGCCAGCCGCATATGTCCCATCCAATTTTGAGTCGCATAAATATTATATACTGGCCGTATAAAGGACCCGAGTCCTTCCGGTCGCACATGCCTTAACTCTGTCTGCAGGGCACTATTCAGCCGCATGGGGCTCGTCAATTGGACCGCATAGACTTGGTCAGTCCAGCCGCATGGGTTTAGTTTACCCCGAGCCGCATGAGGGTCATTCCCGAGCCGCATGGGTTTAGTTTAATCCGAGCCGCATGAGGGTCATTCCCGAGCCGCATGGGTTTAGTTTACCCCGAGCCGCATGAGGGTCATTCCCGAGCCGCATGGGTTTAGTTTAACCCGAGCCGCATGAGGGTCATTCCCGCAAACGCATGTGAACTATCTTA
Source organism: Iris pallida (assembly GCA_029216955.1). Lineage (NCBI taxonomy): Eukaryota > Viridiplantae > Streptophyta > Magnoliopsida > Asparagales > Iridaceae > Iris > Iris pallida. Next base: position 2,456,049 of record JANAVB010013000.1, on the reverse strand, counting down.
GCCGCATCACTGCATATCATCTAGCCGTATGGCGCTGCATGTCTTAGTTGCCGCATGAAACTTTACTAAGTTGGCCGCATGAGACTATTCTGTTCCGGCCGCATGAAACCCCAGTTTCGTGAGTCGCATGACTCTGACCCCAATGTCTTTTCGCCTGATCCTTGCTTCAAATTGACATTGATTGATTGATATTTATTAGCATTAATTATTAGCATGATATTAATTGTTGCCTTGGCATTTGTTTAACATTAGTTGATAATTGATTGACAGGGATTGTCACCCTAATTTGTTAATTAATCATGCGTTCCTAGTTGGAACTAAGAGACTTGCTAGTCGTCTTATTGAATTGAATGAATGAGACACGTTCATATTAACTATGAACTATTGCAATCGACTGGCTAATCTCGAATATTGGCATACAGGCACATGCAGGCTTCAAATTAATTAATTATTTATTTATTTATTTATTTATTTATTTATCTATTTATCTTACAAAAACAGCATGTGTACTTTATGGTCAGGGCATGATTACTCCATGGTTAATTTTGATTGTTGCATTACGCTATGTAAGACCTACAACCTAACCGCACGGGTATCGTTGTAGAGTTGTGCATATCGTACCCCGTACGAAAGTACTCATTTGAATGACCATGATCCACGACATGGAATTTCACTCAACGTAGAGATTATTAAGTTAAATAAAATAATGATTGTATGGAGAGAATGGATTCCCGAGTTCTTACATGGCAGCCCTCTTGGGACTAGTAGTGTCCGACAGGCCGGTTGGTCCCTACAGATACTGCAAATCTGCCACACGGGCAGGGAGCGGTATCTGGTTATATATCTATATTGTATATTGATGACGGGCGTCCCGCTGGGACTCATCTAATTCATGATTGGCGCAATTGATTGACTGGGTAAACTAGCCTTGCTTGCACATAGTAAGAACTGAGGAATTTCTATTGCATAATTCTAGGATAACTTGGAACTCACAGTAGCAAGCCGTAGCAGTTGCATGGCCGTTGAAATTGATTTATTTGTGTACTGTACCTACTCTGTTACCTAACTGAGATGATCAGAATGTCAGGACATGACGGGCCAACTTCTGTCCTTGTTTGGTTGGGAGGTTGGTTCGAAGTGTCGTGATGTGACGTAAATCCCAGTAGTCAGCAGAGATCTATTTATTATGTTTTCTATTATTGGTTTTACTTCTCATATCATGCTCCCTTGTGGTACTTGCTAATAGAGGTCTAACCTCTCTGGTTTTGTATGGCCAGATTTAGAGCCAGTCCCCGAGGATCCAGCTTACTTCTACCTCCAAGATGGTCAATACTAGAGGGATGATCGCAGGAGGGCTCGAGTGGGTTTCTTACTTCCCTGCTCGTTTTGTTAATACTTTATACTTTGCCGTTTGGCACCGACATGTTAGTCGGATTGTCTTGTACCTACTTTTGCATAATTGTAACTAAGTCAGGCTGCAGCTGATAACAATTGTGTATACTTACCACATCATCTGGTTGTGTTTTGTAAAGCCAGATATCAAGAACATTTTGACTGAGCGTTTGGGACGCCATACTGCTTTATCTCATATGTTCTATATTTCTGTTTCTTGTTTGAATGATTGAGACAATAGATGGGAAGTGACCATAGTAAGACTTTTATGTAGTATGCACCCCCTCGTCTTATTAGACAGCATTGATCGTATTATACGGTATTCATCTACCCGTAATGCGTAGCTGGCTGAGTCATTTCCCCGCTCTCCAGTATTCTGGTTCTGGGGCGTGACAAGGTTTTAGTGGTGGCCCATGCAGGTCGGATTTCAGACTTGTGGGGTATTTTAATAGGATGTCTCAATCACACATGTTCCCTCTTGATCTCATAATTCGTTGATTCTCAACTCCAGCTTGATATTCCCGTATCCCTTGACTTCCACTACAAGAAAAAACCCTTTTTACAACGTTGAAAAAATATTGTAAAAGGTCTTTTACGACGTTCAATAGAAGGTCGTTATATCCAGGGTTGTAAAAGGGGGGATATCTTCCACAATGTACATTTGAACATTGTAAAAATATTGTAGAAGTTCTTCTCATAACAGTTTATAAACATTGTTGAAATTTCTAAAATCTTACCAAAACTTTTCTACGACATTTTTTAAATATTGTAAACAATACTTTTAAAACAAATTGCACATGTTGTAAATATAATTTCAACAACATTATGCAACTGTGGTAAAAACAATATCTACCATGTTCAGTAAATATTGTACATATATTTTATACAACATTGTACAAATATTGTAAAAACGTTTATACAACGTTTACAAAATGTTGTATATTTTATTCAATCATGTTTGCCTAACATTGTAATAAATATTTGTATGTTGTAATTATAATATCAACAATAATTTAAAAATATTGTAAATAAATTTTACAATGTTCAGAAATGTTGTTAAAATATTATTTTACAACAATGTTGAAACGTTGTTGATTATGTTTCCATTTTAAAAAAAATACAATTTACAAATGAAAATGTATTGAATCCAATTATAATACTAATACTGTTTGCAAAAACAAAAGTGTAGAACTTTATTGATACAAACTTTGTAAATATTACAAGAATTCTGGGAAAGGTACAACTTTAGGAATCCAATCTAGAAGACGATTGCTTTATCCCTTGGACGATGTAAACTTTGAAGACGATAGCCTCTGAAGTCGAAGTTGAAGGCAAAAGCCTCGGAGAATTGAAAGCAAAAGCCTCGGAAGAATGCAGCAGCACTTTGGCAAGAACTCCTGAACTCTCTGATTTCTGAACTTTGATGTCTGATCTCTATATGATCTCTGGTCCCCTGAATGAAGACTTGAAACTCTATTTATAGAGTTCTAGAAATAACTAACTTTTAGTTATTCTGGACTGCGCATGATGGATTGCGCAACAATTGGATTGCGCAGCAGTGAACTGCACAGGCAGTTGTTGGATCGTGGTCCAACTGTCTTGGACACATGGCAACTTTTGACTGAATTGTGCATGATCGTGTGTAGACGGTTGCCACGTAATGAGCTATTGATGGCATGAGTGCCACGTGTACTTTTGTCAATTGTCAGGATGAAGTGCGCCACATAAATTGTGCTGACTTTGGATTGTGCAGACACTGGATTGCGCAGACACTGGATTGCGCAGGCATTGGATTGCGCTGTATGTACAGCTGTCCTCGAGCGCTGTGCGGCACAATAAACGAACAGTCTTCTCGTTCTTCGTGCTATCAAAAAGATTTGATTTTGTCAGATAATGATGACATTGCCACGTCAGCCTGCGCAGTTGAAAGTGTGCGCAGTCCAGTGTGCGCAATCGAAATGATGCGCAATCTGATGTCTGCGCAGTTCACTTGAAAGTTGAATTTTTTGATTTTCTGACTTTGTTGATGTGTGCAACTTGATTTTTTAGGACCTACACGCCCCCTTCAAAGTTTTCGAAAGTTAAATTTATTCAAAATTTCGAAATACTTTGAATTTTGAAATTAAAATCAATTTGCGCATGTAGTGAGCTGTCTGCTCAATCTGAGGGATTAACCCTATTTTCAGGCGCAATCTGAGGCGGCCGTTTCGTTTTTGAAAACTATAAATAGTCCTCTTCATATTTTGAAGTATTCTTTACTTGTTTTCTTCGTGCACTTGAGAGAGAAATTCCGAGCCCTTTCTTCCTTTCTTCTCCAACAATCTCGATGGCTCCCAAGCGTTCCTCCGCTGCTGCCAAGGGCAAGGCTCCCGCCAAGTCTTTGGCTAGGGTCGCGCGACGTCCTTCTCGCCACGAGACTGCGCATCCTGCGTTGCAAGGTAGATGACCCAATCAAAAACTCTCTTTAGGGTTTTTGATTTCACTGTTCTTCAGAATCCATCTCTTTTTAGAGATGTGATCATACTGCGCCACCCTCTTTAGGGTTTTGGTTGCACGAACTAGTTATTCTTCATTTTTATGAAGAATATCTTTTTGCACAATCGGTTGAATTGCGCTGGCAAAAATCAGCGCAATCGGCTGATATGCGCAAGCTTTATCAGCGCAATCTGATGGTTGCGCAATCTGACGGTTGCGCAATCTGATGGTTGCGCAATCTGACAGTTGTGCAATCTGATGGTTGCGTAGTCTGATAGTTGCGCAATCTGATGACAGAATTTTCTGACTTTGACTTATACTAAATTCCGCTTTCTTATGTTGGATGCAGTTGACACCAGAGAAGATCCTGAATATAAAACTTTTGTGGGAACTTTATCTGAGCCAGATTTCAAAGAAGATCTATCTCATGTACTATTTCCCCAGTATGTACTTCCATCGTCTCGTCAGGCCATTTTGATAGCACAATACAATGAGACTCTGCTAAGTCTGATAAATGGACAGCCTTTGCAATCTGCTGACGCTGTCACCCATAGGAAGCCTATGTTCCTCTTCGGAGATGCTATTGATAAAAGTTCTCAACCATGACCTAGAGTTGAATCGAGAACTTTTATATGGAAGGAGAAATTGATCAAATTACCAGACTTAGCAAGATGTCTTCCTCTGGCAAGGTATGCTCATGCGAGCCATCCAAGGAGAATGGAATGGGACATCACTCCTTTGCAACAGGCACGGACCGGAAGGATCTGTGTTAGGAAAGGCCCGAACAACCGGGATATGTTCTACAGTTCTTCCGAACGTCACAGCACTTTGTTGAGGGGGTTGAAACCAGGTTGTATTCCCCCCGAGAACTCGTCTTTGCTATTACCGGTAAGGACACCGATTTTTGCCAATGAATATGCCAAAGCAGAGGGTAAATATCCGGACTAAGACATCCGGTTGACAGGTCTGGTAAACCCAGACATCAAAAGATGGAGCTGTATAGCTAACTGGATACTGGTCCAGTTTGAAGATCAACTTAAAGAAATTGAGCTGTATAATGCGATACACGTTACTGTATACGGCTTCTTCCCACTTTGCGTCGAATTTGCCCTTGCTCATGTGAGTCATAGTCATAGGACGTCTGACTATTAAAACAAGTTCTCCTTGTTAGAAGGCTCTGACTTTAACTTTGCGGTTGAAAGTCTTCGAGATGCGAGCTTGGTATAACTCAATGTGCTGTTGAGCCATTAGCCGTTTCTCGTCAAGTGCCTCTAATTCTTGAAGTCGAAGAAGATCGTTGTTCTCTGTAGTGAGTTCATTAGCAATGGCAATCCTTAAAGAAGGAATTTGAAGTTTCAGAGGAAGAACAGCTTCACAACCGTACACCAGAGAGAAAGGTGTAAAGCCTGTAGGGTTGCGGACCATAGTTCGGTAGGCCCAAAGACATTCACCAAGCTTCTCGCTCCAGTTCCGTTTGTTAGTGGATACAAACTTCTTGAGGAGCTTGATAATGGTTTTGTTGAAGGCTTCAGCTAATCCATTAGCAGCAGGATTGTAAGCTGTAGAAGCAACATTGTCAATTCGGTGATCATCGCAGAATCTGGTAAACTTCTGGCTGATGAATTGAGGTCCGTTGTCGTGGATGATTCTTCGAGGTACACCAAATCGATAAATGACATGGTGTTTGACGAAATTAATGACACTGCTGGTCTTGACTTCAGCAAGAGGTATAGCTTCAGTCCATTTGGAGAAGTAATCGGTTATTGCTAGTATGAACCGATGTCCTCTAGAAGAAGGAGGATTAATGGGACCTATGACATCCATGCCCCAAGCTTCGAAAGGCCAGGAAGCAGCAGTCGGATGAAAAAATTCCGACGGTTGATGAATAAAATCCGCATGGATTTGACAAGCACGACATTTTCTTGCATATTCAATGGCATCTGATACCATAGAGGGCCAATAGTAACCCATTCGTCGGATGCGATCCTGTAGCTTAGGACCGGGTTGATGTGCTCCACAGATACCGTCGTGAGATTCACGCAATACTTGTTTTGCCTCATCACCAGCAAGACAGCGTAGAAGAAGACCGTCATAAGTTCGCCAATAAAGAGTCTTGGTGGTTTGATATTGTAGTAGAATCGGAGAGATCGTCGTCGAATACTCGTAGCCTCCTTAGGATCTTCAGGGAGTATGTCATGAACAACGAAGTCGATGAAAGGGGTTCTCCAATCTTCGTCGATAACGTTGACTTCAAAAAAATTATTGAACTCAATATTACGATTGTTTTCAATGCAGAACAATTCTCGATTAGAAATAATCACCACCTGCTGTCTTTTGATAGGGATGGCTAAAACAGTTGCAAGGTTGGCTAAGGCATCTGCTTCGGTATTGCAAGCTCGACGAACATAATCAATGAAGAAAACTTTGAATGATGTAGCCATGTTGATAGCTGCTTCATGATAAGGTACCAGATCTTGATGGCGGACTTCATAAGTTCCTCTAACCTGGTTGACAACCAGCTTAGAGTCACCATAAACTTCGAGATATTCGATGTCCAATTGCTTGGCTAATTGAAGGCCAATGAGTAGAGCATTGTACTCTGCTACGTTGTTGGAGCAGGGTTCATCTAGAGAGTAAGCTCTTTGGATGGTAGATCCGTCTGGAGAAACGAGGACAACTCCGACTCCTGCTACAATAGCACCATTTGGTCCGATTCTGGATGCACCATCGAAGAATAGACGCCAGGTTGGAAATTCTTTAAAGATCACATTGACTTCCAATGTCTCGTCTGGAATTTCATCATAGAGTTTGGATGTTTCTGGCACAGGATGAGCCGCTAGGAAATCTGACAGTGCTTGGCCTTTGACAGACTTTTGTGGAACATATACCATGTTATATTGGGCTAGCAGGATGGCCCATGTAGCCAGCCGAGAATTGAGTGTACTGGGCTTCTTCATCAGTACCCGAAGAGGATTAACTCGGGATATGACATGAATAGTTTGACCAATGATGTAATGTCTTGTCTTTTGAACAGCGAACATAAGAGCCAGACATTCTTTTTCGACCGAACTATAACGGTGTTCAGCACCAATCATAGTACGACTGAGATAGTAGATGGCCTGTTCATGACCATCTTTGTTCTTTTGAGCAAGTAAAGCACCCAATGAATGATCCATAGCACGGACGTACATTAAGAATGGAATGCCTGAAATTGGTGGCACCAAGACTGGTGGATTCATGAGATATCGTTTGATGTCGTCGAATGCTTTTTGACATTCTTCAGTCCACACGAAAGATACACCCTTCTTCATCAGTTGAGTGAATGGTCTGCAGCGTCCAGACAAGTTCGAAATAAACCTCCTAATGTACGCAAGTCGACCTTGGAATCCTCGTAGCTCTTTTAGGTTGCGTGGAGGACGCATCTCTTGAATGGCTTTGATCTTCTCAGGATCCACGTGTATACCCTTAGAGGTAATAACGAAGCCGAGAAACTTACCACTAGAGACACCCAAGAATAACTTGGTGGGATTCATTTTGAATTGATGTTGGCGCATGAGATTGAAGATTGTTCTCAAGTCTTGGATATGATCTTCCTTTAGACGACTTTTGACGGCGATATCGTCAACATAGCATTCAACAGTTTTGTGAAGATAATCTCGAAAGATGGTACTCATAACCCGTTGGTAAGTTGCACCAGCGTTCTTGAGACCAAATGGCATCACAGTATAGCAGTAGACTCCACGAGGAGTACGAAAAGAGGTGTGTTTTTCATCTTCAGGATTCATCCGAATTTGATTGTACCCGGAGAATCCATCCATGAAAGATATTCACTCGAACCCGCAGGTATTGTCGATCATAACGTCCGTGATAGGGAGAGGAAATTCATCTTTTGGACATGCTTCATTAAGATCCCGAAAGTCGATGCAGACTCGGACTTTGCCGATTTTCTTCAGGACTGGAACAACGTTGGCTACCCAATCAGGATGCTGTTCTTCTCGAATAAAGCCACAAGCGATGAGCTTCTTGACTTCATCATCGATTGCGTCCATTATTTCCGGTTTGAATCGCCGTTGCTGCTGTTTGACTGGTTTTGCATTGGACAAAATGTTTAGTTTGTGAGTAGCAACTTTGGGATCAAGACAGGGCATGTCTTCGTAACTCCAGGCAAAAACATCAATGTATTCTTTAATAAGAAGAATCAACTCTTGTTTATCTGTTTTTGGAAGATTCTTGCTAATGAATATTGGACGAGGTAACCCGTTTTCTCCTACATCAATTTGAACTAATTGATCTTCGGTAGGAGGTTCTCTTTGTTCGAATCGGAGTACCCACTGATTGTCCATCTGTTGATGCCACGCCCCAGAACCAGAATACTGGAGAGCGGGGGCAGACACAGCCAGCTACGTATATTGAAATAGAATACATCTCAACTATACGGTCACGGCTGTCTAGATATGAGGGTTTACTACAAGCCAGCAGTCTCTTAAGGTCAAGCCTATTGTCTCAATCTCAAGCAATTAACAGAGTTACAAGATGTCAGAGCATCAAATATATATATATAAGGCGTCCTAAATATTACATATTGGATGATCATGAAGCTAGTCGTACAAAATGATAGGACTAGCAAGAGTTCAGTCATACATGATCAACCCTAGGATTTGTTAATCATGTTTACAGCCCGTAGGCAGACAGTAAGTAAATGTGCATCGAGCTAACAGGTGCTCGTCGGCTAAACGCCTCAAAAGAATAAATTTACATATAAGTGGGTGAAACAAAAAGGAAAACCCACTCTTGGCCCGGGTTTCGTCTAGTTGTCACCATTGGGCTGGAAGCTTGGTAGATCCTCGGGAGCTGCTCCGAAATCTGGCCACACAAAACCAGCTGGGTCAAACCCCAGAAAGAGCAAGTGCCACAAAGGAGGCCACAAATAAGAACAAAAGCCAGCATATCGGAACATAAAGAATAAAAGAAGTACAAGTAGTAAAGTACACAGGGCGATAAACGACTAGGGACGTGGAACCATTCCGGGAGCCAGGTTACAATCCTTAAACCAAACAAGGACCGGGATTGTACCCCTTCGCCTGAATAGCTCACTGTCTCTACCCATTTATCGTTAGAGATAAGTAAAACAAACATGCTCAGGAGATAGCAGGTACTGGAGCTAGACAAAACTTAGACAAGGCTGTACACCATTCATTCACAATCGGCCAAGCAAGTACTACGGCTTACTACTTTAACTAACTAGGGTTATCACAAGCCTAATTACTAACAAGATGCAAGTGAGAAACTCCCAGTCCCAAGCCCTGCAGACCATCCAGTTATCCTTCCGCGGGTTGAAAGTTATAGGTGGGTACATTGCCCGGGAGACAAATGTACCCTTAGGTGACTTAGAGGGTGCAACACATGACAGTGTGCTGGAAATGTGCTCTACTCGTCGGCAAGCTACAAGTCCATTAAAGCGCCCAGATAACGAGACTGCCTGTGACTGGGAATTCTCCATGTTCTAGTTTGATCTAATAATTAGCCTAATCCAGTTTAGCGCGAGTCCCTGGCCGTGGTACCCAGGAAGTCACGTCCTAGACATGATGCAAGACAAGACAAGTGGATTGTGCAAACAAGCAAGCAGGAACACCCACGGTGTCAAGGCAAGTCAAGTCAAGTTATCAAGTCAAGTCAAGTTAAGAGTGCGCCGCCACGGGCCACTATCAAGTTATCAAGATAAATCATGTCAGGGTACTTGTTAGGAGTGCGCCGCCACGGGCCACTATCAAGTCAGGTTGGTCATGTCAGGAGTGCACCACTACGGGTCACTGTCATGTTAGGCTAGTTCCTTGTCATACCATGCTATGTACAATAGTCATTCCAGACATATTAAGCAAAATCAAGTTCATGCCAAAAGGCGTAAGGATATAAAATGGGCATAAAATACCTAATAAAATACTAATATACAAATAGGACTATAGAAGAGCCAAGATCAAGAAATAACAAATTCATCATAGACAAGTTGGTTGCGCAGGGTATGCACTGCGCAGGGTGCCAAGTGCGCAGGGTGAGCTGCGCAGGGTACCAACTGCGCAGGGTGCCAAGTGCGCAGGGGCAGATGGCGCACAGATGGATTGCGCAGAAGGTAGACTGCGCAGGAGTAAACTGCGCAGGAGTTGGTTGCGCAGAGATGGATTGCGCAATGGTCGATTGCGCAGGGGTTACTTTGCGCATGGCTGGCTTGCGCATGGCAGGCCTGCGCCAGCGCAATCCAGCGCAGCGCAAAGCACTGGCCAAGGATCTTGCGCAAATGGCCATGCGCTAAAGAGCACAGGTCAGGGTGCGCAAATGGCCTTGCACTAAAGAGCGCAGGCCAGGGAATAGTGCGCAATCGGCCAAGTGCTAAAAAGCATTGGCCGAGAGCTCCACCATGGCTGAACTCTCAAGAACACCAAGAACACCAAGTTCAAATCTTCACAACTTAGCCAAATCAAAACCAAATTTAGATTTTCAAAGTTCTAACTTGAGTAAAATTGAATTCTCTTCCACATGGAAGAATCAAAACAAGCTAAAATCAAAGTTTAATAGATCAAAACCAAGGAATTCCGAAAATAACTAAAATTTAGATCTAGAACAATGGAGTCTCCAAATCACAAAATTCCAAGTTCTAATGTTGTTCTCCATGTCCTAATCTAGCTAATGAACAAATAAAAGGTGGTGCTTATTTAATGGCAAGATGCACTTGCCTATAGGTGTGGGTGGAGGAAGAAGAAGAAAAAGAAGAAATTAATGAAGAAATTATGGAGGAGAGAGAAGTAGGTGGGTTATAATGAGGGTGTTGTGGTGGAATGGAGGTGGAGTGTAGGCTTATGGTGTTCCATGCATGTTGAACCAAACCAAACCAAACCAAACATTCTCCACAAAAATAAAACCAAGCCATGGTTAAAACCTGTTTACAAGAATCAAAAGACCACATGTCCAGGAAAATAAAATACGTGCCAAAATCAAATACGAGCATAATACGAAATACGGGGAAATGAGGGTGACAACTCTACCCACCTTCAAAGAATTCCGTCCTCGGAATTTAATCAAGGAGCTAGAGATTGCCACGACAAGCTATACTAAGCACAGACAAGCTACACTAAGCAGTTCAATCATACAATCATACAATGCAAGCAAGGAAGGGAAAGCGTAAGGCATAAGAAAGACATTATACCTCACGAGTCAAACAGGTAGGGATATCGCGATCGGATGTCGTCCTCACGCTCCCACGTTGACTCACCTAGAGAGTGATGACCCCAAGCAACACGGACTAAGTTAATAGTCTTGTTCTTGAGCGTCTTTTCTCTCCGGTCCAATATAGACACGGGCCTCTCCTCATACGAAAGGTTGGTACCAACAACCAATTCCGAATAATCTAGGATATGGCTCGGGTCCGGGATGTACCGTCTTAATTGGGATACATGGAATACATCATGTACCTCACTTAGCGACGGCGGAAGAGCGAGACGATAGGACACATCGCCTACTCGCTCCAGAATATCGAACGGCCCTATATACCTAGGACTAAGCTTTCCCCGCACGCCAAAACGAATGACGCCGCGGGTGGGCGAGATCCTAAGGAATACATGGTCGCCGACTGCAAATTCTAAGGGACGCCGATGAGCATCGGCCCAATGGCGCTGGCGATCCTGAGCAACTCGGAGGTGATCTCTGACTTTCCTGACCACTTCAACCGTCTGAGAAATCAGTTCTGGACCGAGCATCTGCCTCTCTCCGACATCGTCCCATGCTAACGGAGATCTGCATTTCCTGCCATACAGAGCCTCGAAGGGTGCCATCTGGATACTAGCCTGGAAACTATTGTTGTACGAGAATTCCACCAGGTGCAGGTGATCCTCCCACGAACCACCGAAGTCAAGGGTACACGACCGCAACATAACTTCGAGAGTTTGTATAGTACGCTCTGACTGCCCATCTGTCTGCGGATGATACGCTGAGCTGAACTTGAGACGAGTCCCCAAACTTTGATGAAGACTGCGCCAGAAGTGCGATGTGAATCTCGTATCCCTGTCTGATACTATGCTGACTGGCACTCCGTGAAGTCTGACGATCTGCCTGAGATACATCTCTGCTAGCTGCGCCGTCGACTGTCCAACTCTAAATGGAAGAAAGTGTGCCACCTTGGTAAGCCTGTCTACAATGACCCAAATAGCATCTCTGCCTGCCGGAGATCGGGGTAATCCAGTCACGAAATCCATGGTAATGTGTTCCCATTTCCATTCTGGGATCGGTAAAGGTTGAAGAAGTCCAGCTGGCCTCTGATGTTCAGCCTTGACCTGTTGGCAAACCAAACATCGAGAGACGTACCGGGCTATCTCCCTCTTCATACCATTCCACCAAAAGTGTTGACGAATATCTCTGTACATCTTCGTGCTGCCTGGGTGGATGGAATACTGCGAACTGTGAGCCTCTGTCATGACTTCCTGTCTGATATCTCCACTGGGTACACAAAGACGCGTGCCGTGTCGAAGTGTACCATCCTCATGAATACATAACTCTGGCCTTCTTCCTGCCTCGTACTCTGCTCTGAGCCGCTGAATCTTGGAATCTGTTAACTGTGCTGTCCGGATCCTCTCAACTATGGTGGACTGAATCTGTAGGCTGGCCATCAAGGCCACATTGGAAGGAAGAACTACTTCAATTCCCATCTTCTGAAGATCTGCCAATAGCTCTGGTTGCGCCGTCAAGAAATAAACTCCGGCTCTCCGGCTCAAAGCATCTGCTACAACATTGGCCTTCCCTGGATGATACTGCAAATCCACATCGTAGTCCACAAGTAGCTCGAGCCATCTTCTCTGCCGCATATTAAGATCCTTCTGGGTGAAAATATACTTCAGGCTCTTATGATCAGTAAATATCTCCACTCTGTCTCCGTACAAGTAGTGCCTCCACAACTTAAGTGCAAACACTACTGCTGCTAGCTCCAAGTCGTGGGTCGGATAATTCTTCTCATGATCACGGAGTTGACGTGACGCATAAGCAATTACCTTCCCATGCTGCATCAAAACACATCCCAATCCTCTGCCTGAAGCGTCGCAATAAACTGTGAATCCTCCGGTCCCATCTGGAAGGGTGAGAATGGGAGCCGTTATCAAACCTCGCTTCAACTTCTCAAATGATTCCTGACATTCTGCTGTCCAAACGAACGGCACATCCTTGCGGGTCAACTGGGTCATCGGCGCTGAAATCCTTGCAAAAGCAGAGACAAACCGCCGGTAGTAGCCGGCCAATCCAAGAAAGCTGCGAACTTCTGCCACTGAGCTGGGTACTGGCCATGCCTCGATAGCTACAATCTTCTGGGGATCCACTTCCACTCCTCCTCTGGTAATGATGTGACCCAAGTACGAAATGCGATCGAGCCAGAACTCGCATTTACTGAACTTGGCATACAACTGATGCTCTCTGAGAATCTGGAGGACAACTCTGAGATGCTGCTCGTGCTCTGCTTCACTCTTGCTGTAGACCAGGATGTCATCAAGGAACACTATCACAAACTGATCCAAGTAAGGCATAAAAATACGGTTCATGAGGTCCATGAACACTGCCGGCGCATTGGTCGCTCCAAAGGGCATAACTAGAAACTCCCAATGCCCGTACCTAGATCTGAACGCCGTCTTCGGGATGTCCTGCTCTCTGACCCTGATCTGGTGGTATCCTGACCGCAAGTCTATCTTCGAGAAAACTGAAGCCCCTTTGAGTTGATCAAACAAATCATCTATCCTCGGGAGAGGGTATCTGTTCTTGATTGTCACTGAGTTCAAGGTACGATAATCAATACATAGCCTAGACGTACCATCCTTCTTTTTCACAAGAAGCATCGGGGCTCCCCAAGGCGATCCACTTGCACGAATGAATCCCTTGGTTCTAAGTTCTTCAATCATCTTGTACAAAATCTCCAACTCTGAAGGCGCCATTCTGTAGACTCGCTCTGATACTGGTGCTGTCCCGGGAATCAAGTCAATGGTGAACTCGATCTCCCGCTCTGGCGGCATCCCTGGAAGTTCCTCCGGGAAGACATCTGGAAACTCTTCAACTATCCGGGGCAACTGCACTGCTGCTACTGCCATCTGCAATACTGGAGGAGATGGCTCTACGGCGCCTCTAGAAAATGAAAACTCTGGCTCTCCGGGAATACTAAAGACAACTCTGCCAACATGGCAGTCTATCCTAGCATAATGGTTCCTCAACCAATCCATGCCTAGGACTACATCATAGTCTGCCATAGGGAACTCTATGAATCTAGCGGGGAACTCTCTACCGCTAACTACGATCCGACACGAGGAAAACACTCGATCTACTCCCACAAGACCATTACCAGTAAGTATATTGAGCCTCACTGATAATGACTCGGGCTCCAATCCTATCCGTGTCGCGAATCGTGCAGACATGAATGAATGCGATGCACCAGAATCAAATAATACAGATGCTGGAAAGGTGTTGACGAGAATAGTACCTGCCACTACCTCACCTGGTGCAACTTCTTCTTCCATGGTCATCATCATAGCCTGACCTCTAGCTGCGGGTCCCCTCTGCTGGAATCCCCTCTGTCGGTTCTGTGCTGGAGCCTGGGTGAACTGATGCTGGTTCTGCTGATGAAAGGCCTGGGCCTGGGGCGCCAATGGCCTTGGGTACTGCTGCTGCTGCTGAACTGGAGCTGGGGCTGGTCCTCTCACCGAAGAACTAGAAAGGTTGGATGATGATGGACCTCCCCTATTCGGGCAGGTCCCTATCTGGTGGTCTGCTCCTCCACAAGCCAGGCATAATCCCTGTGCCCTACGACACTCTGCCACTACATGGCCCGGCTTCCCGCAATGAGAACATCCTACCGCGGAAGACTGCTTCTGCTTCTGCGGGTACGTCGGGGTCGAATGCTGAACCGACGTCACTGAGGCCGCCCGCCTCGGAGTTCCAATGGTTATACCCCTAGCTGCCGGGGCTGGAGCTGAAGATTGGTGCATCTGGTTGTGGGACCGCTTCCTGCCTCCGGTCCTGTCCACAATTCTCCGGGAGGTATACTCATGCCTCCTTGCTGCCTTCAACACTGCATCGAACGTCTGGTGCTCGAACTGCTCGACAGCCAATAATATCTCTAAGTGCAGCCCTTGCTGGAACCGCTGGGCCCTATCGAACTCGGTTGCCACCAAGGTGGGGGCGAACCTACTCAGCCTAGAAAACTCGGTCGCATAGCCATCGACCGTCCTACCTCCTTGCTTCAAGTTGGTGAACCGGGTCTGCAGGTCATATCGTGCCACCGCATCGAAGTACTTTGTCTGGAACCTCTCTCTGAACGTCACCCAAGTGTCTGGTGCTGCTAATCCCATGGCCTGAGCTGCCCACCAATCGCGAGCCAAGTCTAGTAACTGTAGGCGTACCACCGCCACCTTATCATTCTCAGGTGTCCTAGCTGCTTCTAGAACCACCTCGATATCCTGAAGCCAAGCGTCCGCGGCAATCGCATCTTCACTGCCGTCAAAGAAGGGAGGGTTCAAGCGCTTGAAACTGTTGGCCGCCTGATTCCCTTGGGGACCTCCTCGGTTTAGTGCATCATGAACTTCCTGGCGCAAGGCATCGCCTCGACGATCTTGGGATGCAAGCAGTTCTCTGATAAGCCCTACCAAAGGTCCCTCATCCTGTCTAGCTGGTTGAACGGGCGGAGCTGCATGAACTGGAGGTTCCGAGCCTCCGGGAAGCATAACTCGGGAGGCTACTCCAGAGTACTGAGCTTGATCTTCCTGGCGCTGGCGTGCTTGCCGAGCTTCCTCTGGCTGGTTGGCAGGTCCGGGAGTAGTGCCGCTGAAGAAGACGACATAGGGAACAATAAGGAAAGGACCAGGACAGATCAATGATACAAGCATGTGATCAGGTCAAGAATCTCAGAGATTTGAAGATACGAGCAGAGATCAAGGGCGAATATTGATTGAGACATCTATTTGGTAAACCCTCACATTTCTTGATTGACAAGACCTGCATGGGCCACCACTTAAACCGTGTCACGCCCCAGAACCAGAATACTGGAGAGCGGGGGCAGACACAGCCAGCTACGTATATTGAAATAGAATACATCTCAACTATACGGTCACGGCTGTCTAGATATGAGGGTTTACTACAAGCCAGCAGTCTCTTAAGGTCAAGCCTATTGTCTCAATCTCAAGCAATTAACAGAGTTACAAGATGTCAGAGCATCAAATATATATATATAAGGCGTCCCAAATATTACATATTGGATGATCATGAAGCTAGTCGTACAAAATGATAGGACTAGCAAGAGTTCAGTCATACATGATCAACCCTAGGATTTGTTAATCATGTTTACAGCCCGTAGGCAGACAGTAAGTAAATGTGCATCGAGCTAACAGGTGCTCGTCGGCTAAACGCCTCAAAAGAATAAATTTACATATAAGTGGGTGAAACAAAAAGGAAAACCCACTCTTGGCCCGAGTTTCGTCTAGTTGTCACCATTGGGCTGGAAGCTTGGTAGATCCTCGGGAGCTGCTCCGAAATCTGGCCACACAAAACCAGCTGGGTCAAACCCCAGAAAGAGCAAGTGCCACAAAGGAGGCCACAAATAAGAACAAAAGCCAGCATATCGGAACATAAAGAATAAAAGAAGTACAAGTAGTAAAGTACACAGGGCGATAAACGACTAGGGACGTGGAACCATTCCGGGAGCCAGGTTACAATCCTTAAACCAAACAAGGACCGGGATTGTACCCCTTCGCCTGAATAGCTCACTGTCTCTACCCATTTATCGTTAGAGATAAGTAAAACAAACATGCTCAGGAGATAGCAGGTACTGGAGCTAGACAAAACTTAGACAAGGCTGGACACCATTCATTCACAATCGGCCAAGCAAGTACTACGGCTTACTACTTTAACTAACTAGGGTTATCACAAGCCTAATTACTAACAAGATGCAAGTGAGAAACTCCCAGTCCTAAGCCCTGCAGACCATCCAGTTATCCTTCCGCGGGTTGAAAGTTATAGGTGGGTACATTGCCCGGGAGACAAATGTACCCTTAGGTGACTTAGAGGGTGCAACACATGACAGTGTGCTGGAAATGTGCTCTACTCGTCGGCAAGCTACAAGTCCATTAAAGCGCCCAGATAACGAGACTGCCTGTGACTGGGAATTCTCCATGTTCTAGTTTGATCTAATAATTAGCCTAATCCAGTTTAGCGCGAGTCCCTGGCCGTGGTACCCAGGAAGTCACGTCCTAGACATGATGCAAGACAAGACAAGTGGATTGTGCAAACAAGCAAGCAGGAACACCCACGGTGTCAAGGCAAGTCAAGTCAAGTTATCAAGTCAAGTCAAGTCAAGAGTGCGCCGCCACGGGCCACTATCAAGTTATCAAGATAAATCATGTCAGGGTACTTGTTAGGAGTGCGCCGCCACGGGCCACTATCAAGTCAGGTTGGTCATGTCAGGAGTGCACCACTACGGGTCACTGTCATGTTAGGCTAGTTCCTTGTCATACCATGCTATGTATAATAGTCATTCCAGACATATTAAGCAAAATCAAGTTCATGCCAAAAGGCGTAGGAATATAAAATGGGCATAAAATACCTAATAAAATACTAATATACAAATAGGACTATAGAAGAGCCAAGATCAAGAAATAACAAATTCATCATAGACAAGTTGGTTGCGCAGGGTATGCACTGCGCAGGGTGCCAAGTGCGCAGGGTGAGCTGCGCAGGGTACCAACTGCGCAGGGTGCCAAGTGCGCAGGGGCAGATGGCGCACAGATGGATTGCGCAGAAGGTAGACTGCGCAGGAGTAAACTGCGCAGGAGTTGGTTGCGCAGAGATGGATTGCGCAATGGTCGATTGCGCAGGGGTTACTTTGCGCATGGCTGGCTTGCGCATGGCAGGCCTGCGCCAGCGCAATCCAGCGCAGCGCAAAGCACTGGCCAAGGATCTTGCGCAAATGGCCATGCGCTAAAGAGCACAGGTCAGGGTGCGCAAATGGCCTTGCACTAAAGAGCGCAGGCCAGGGAATAGTGCGCAATCGGCCAAGTGCTAAAAAGCATTGGCCGAGAGCTCCACCATGGCTGAACTCTCAAGAACACCAAGAACACCAAGTTCAAATCTTCACAACTTAGCCAAATCAAAACCAAATTTAGATTTTCAAAGTTCTAACTTGAGTAAAATTGAATTCTCTTCCACATGGAAGAATCAAAACAAGCTAAAATCAAAGTTTAATAGATCAAAACCAAGGAATTCCGAAAATAACTAAAATTTAGATCTAGAACAATGGAGTCTCCAAATCACAAAATTCCAAGTTCTAATGTTGTTCTCCATGTCCTAATCTAGCTAATGAACAAATAAAAGGTGGTGCTTATTTAATGGCAAGATGCACTTGCCTATAGGTGTGGGTGGAGGAAGAAGAAGAAAAAGAAGAAATTAATGAAGAAATTATGGAGGAGAGAGAAGTAGGTGGGTTATAATGAGGGTGTTGTGGTGGAATGGAGGTGGAGTGTAGGCTTATGGTGTTCCATGCATGTTGAACCAAACCAAACCAAACCAAACATTCTCCACAAAAATAAAACCAAGCCATGGTTAAAACCTGTTTACAAGAATCAAAAGACCACATGTCCAGGAAAATAAAATACGTGCCAAAATCAAATACGAGCATAATACGAAATACGGGGAAATGAGGGTGACAACTCTACCCACCTTCAAAGAATTCCGTCCTCGGAATTTAATCAAGGAGCTAGAGATTGCCACGACAAGCTATACTAAGCACAGACAAGCTACACTAAGCAGTTCAATCATACAATCATACAATGCAAGCAAGGAAGGGAAAGCGTAAGGCATAAGAAAGACATTATACCTCACGAGTCAAACAGGTAGGGATATCGCGATCGGATGTCGTCCTCACGCTCCCACGTTGACTCACCTAGAGAGTGATGACCCCAAGCAACACGGACTAAGTTAATAGTCTTGTTCTTGAGCGTCTTTTCTCTCCGGTCCAATATAGACACGGGCCTCTCCTCATACGAAAGGTTGGTACCAACAACCAATTCCGAATGATCTAGGATATGGCTCGGGTCCGGGATGTACCATCTTAATTGGGATACATGGAATACATCATGTACCTCACTTAGCGACGGCGGAAGAGCGAGACGATAGGACACATCGCCTACTCGCTCCAGAATATCGAACGGCCCTATATACCTAGGACTAAGCTTTCCCCGCACGCCAAAACGAATGACGCCGCGGGTGGGCGAGATCCTAAGGAATACATGGTCGCCGACTGCAAATTCTAAGGGACGCCGATGAGCATCGGCCCAATGGCGCTGGCGATCCTGAGCAACTCGGAGGTGATCTCTGACTTTCCTGACCACTTCAACCGTCTGAGAAATCAGTTCTGGACCGAGCATCTGCCTCTCTCCGACATCGTCCCATGCTAACGGAGATCTGCATTTCCTGCCATACAGAGCCTCGAAGGGTGCCATCTGGATACTAGCCTGGAAACTATTGTTGTACGAGAATTCCACCAGGTGCAGGTGATCCTCCCACGAACCACCGAAGTCAAGGGTACACGACCGCAACATATCTTCGAGAGTTTGTATAGTACGCTCTGACTGCCCATCTGTCTGCGGATGATACGCTGAGCTGAACTTGAGACGAGTCCCCAAACTTTGATGAAGACTGCGCCAGAAGTGCGATGTGAATCTCGTATCCCTGTCTGATACTATGCTGACTGGCACTCCGTGAAGTCTGACGATCTGCCTGAGATACATCTCTGCTAGCTGCGCCGTCGACTGTCCAACTCTAAATGGAAGAAAGTGTGCCACCTTGGTAAGCCTGTCTACAATGACCCAAATAGCATCTCTGCCTGCCGGAGATCGGGGTAATCCAGTCACGAAATCCATGGTAATGTGTTCCCATTTCCATTCTGGGATCGGTAAAGGTTGAAGAAGTCCAGCTGGCCTCTGATGTTCAGCCTTGACCTGTTGGCAAACCAAACATCGAGAGACGTACCGGGCTATCTCTCTCTTCATACCATTCCACCAAAAGTGTTGACGAATATCTCTGTACATCTTCGTGCTGCCTGGGTGGATGGAATACTGCGAACTGTGAGCCTCTGTCATGACTTCCTGTCTGATATCTCCACTGGGTACACAAAGACGCGTGCCGTGTCGAAGTGTACCATCCTCATGAATACATAACTCTGGCATTCTTCCTGCCTCGTACTCTGCTCTGAGCCGCTGAATCTTGGAATCTGTTAACTGTGCTGTCCGGATCCTCTCAACTATGGTGGACTGAATCTGTAGGCTGGCCATCAAGGCCACATTGGAAGGAAGAACTACTTCAATTCCCATCTTCTGAAGATCTGCCAATAGCTCTGGTTGCGCCGTCAAGAAATAAACTCCGGCTCTCCGGCTCAAAGCATCTGCTACAACATTGGCCTTCCCTGGATGATACTGCAAATCCACATCGTAGTCCACAAGTAGCTCGAGCCATCTTCTCTGCCGCATATTAAGATCCTTCTGGGTGAAAATATACTTCAGGCTCTTATGATCAGTAAATATCTCCACTCTGTCTCCGTACAAGTAGTGCCTCCACAACTTAAGTGCAAACACTACTGCTGCTAGCTCCAAGTCGTGGGTCGGATAATTCTTCTCATGATCACGGAGTTGACGTGACGCATAAGCAATTACCTTCCCATGCTGCATCAAAACACATCCCAATCCTCTGCCTGAAGCGTCGCAATAAACTGTGAATCCTCCGGTCCCATCTGGAAGGGTGAGAATGGGAGCCGTTATCAAACCTCGCTTCAACTTCTCAAATGATTCCTGACATTCTGCTGTCCAAACGAACGGCACATCCTTGCGGGTCAACTGGGTCATCGGCGCTGAAATCCTTGCAAAAGCAGAGACAAACCGCCGGTAGTAGCCGGCCAATCCAAGAAAGCTGCGAACTTCTGCCACTGAGCTGGGTACTGGCCATGCCTCGATAGCTACAATCTTCTGGGGATCCACTTCCACTCCTCCTCTGGTAATGATGTGACCCAAGTACGAAATGCGATCGAGCCAGAACTCGCATTTACTGAACTTGGCATACAACTGATGCTCTCTGAGAATCTGGAGGACAACTCTGAGATGCTGCTCGTGCTCTGCTTCACTCTTGCTGTAGACCAGGATGTCATCAAGGAACACTATCACAAACTGATCCAAGTAAGGCATAAAAATACGGTTCATGAGGTCCATGAACACTGCCGGCGCATTGGTCGCTCCAAAGGGCATAACTAGAAACTCCCAATGCCCGTACCTAGATCTGAACGCCGTCTTCGGGATGTCCTGCTCTCTGACCCTGATCTGGTGGTATCCTGACCGCAAGTCTATCTTCGAGAAAACTGAAGCCCCTTTGAGTTGATCAAACAAATCATCTATCCTCGGGAGAGGGTATCTGTTCTTGATTGTCACTGAGTTCAAGGTACGATAATCAATACATAGCCTAGACGTACCATCCTTCTTTTTCACAAGAAGCATCGGGGCTCCCCAAGGCGATCCACTTGCACGAATGAATCCCTTGGTTCTAAGTTCTTCAATCATCTTGTACAAAATCTCCAACTCTGAAGGCGCCATTCTGTAGACTCGCTCTGATACTGGTGCTGTCCCGGGAATCAAGTCAATGGTGAACTCGATCTCCCGCTCTGGCGGCATCCCTGGAAGTTCCTCCGGGAAGACATCTGGAAACTCTTCAACTATCCGGGGCAACTGCACTGCTGCTACTGCCATCTGCAATACTGGAGGAGATGGCTCTACGGCGCCTCTAGAAAATGAAAACTCTGGCTCTCCGGGAATACTAAAGACAACTCTGCCAACATGGCAGTCTATCCTAGCATAATGGTTCCTCAACCAATCCATGCCTAGGACTACATCATAGTCTGCCATAGGGAACTCTATGAATCTAGCGGGGAACTCTCTACCGCTAACTACGATCCGACACGAGGAAAACACTCGATCTACTCCCACAAGACCATTACCAGTAAGTATATTGAGCCTCACTGATAATGACTCGGGCTCCAATCCTATCCGTGTCGCGAATCGTGCAGACATGAATGAATGCGATGCACCAGAATCAAATAATACAGATGCTGGAAAGGTGTTGACGAGAATAGTACCTGCCACTACCTCACCTGGTGCAACTTCTTCTTCCATGGTCATCATCATAGCCTGACCTCTAGCTGCGGGTCCCCTCTGCTGGAATCCCCTCTGTCGGTTCTGTGCTGGAGCCTGGGTGAACTGATGCTGGTTCTGCTGATGAAAGGCCTGGGCCTGGGGCGCCAATGGCCTTGGGTACTGCTGCTGCTGCTGAACTGGAGCTGGGGCTGGTCCTCTCACCGAAGAACTAGAAAGGTTGGATGATGATGGACCTCCCCTATTCGGGCAGGTCCCTATCTGGTGGTCTGCTCCTCCACAAGCCAGGCATAATCCCTGTGCCCTACGACACTCTGCCACTACATGGCCCGGCTTCCCGCAATGAGAACATCCTACCGCGGAAGACTGCTTCTGCTTCTGCGGGTACGTCGGGGTCGAATGCTGAACCGACGTCACTGAGGCCGCCCGCCTCGGAGTTCCAATGGTTATACCCCTAGCTGCCGGGGCTGGAGCTGAAGATTGGTGCATCTGGTTGTGGGACCGCTTCCTGCCTCCGGTCCTGTCCACAATTCTCCGGGAGGTATACTCATGCCTCCTTGCTGCCTTCAACACTGCATCGAACGTCTGGTGCTCGAACTGCTCGACAGCCAATAATATCTCTAAGTGCAGCCCTTGCTGGAACCGCTGGGCCCTATCGAACTCGGTTGCCACCAAGGTGGGGGCGAACCTACTCAGCCTAGAAAACTCGGTCGCATAGCCATCGACCGTCCTACCTCCTTGCTTCAAGTTGGTGAACCGGGTCTGCAGGTCATATCGTGCCACCGCATCGAAGTACTTTGTCTGGAACCTCTCTCTGAACGTCACCCAAGTGTCTGGTGCTGCTAATCCCATGGCCTGAGCTGCCCACCAATCGCGAGCCAAGTCTAGTAACTGTAGGCGTACCACCGCCACCTTATCATTCTCAGGTGTCCTAGCTGCTTCTAGAACCACCTCGATATCCTGAAGCCAAGCGTCCGCGGCAATCGCATCTTCACTGCCGTCAAAGAAGGGAGGGTTCAAGCGCTTGAAACTGTTGGCCGTCTGATTTCCTTGGGGACCTCCTCGGTTTAGTGCATCATGAACTTCCTGGCGCAAGGCATCGCCTCGACGATCTTGGGATGCAAGCAGTTCTCTGATAAGCCCTACCAAAGGTCCCTCATCCTGTCTAGCTGGTTGAACGGGCGGAGCTGCATGAACTGGAGGTTCCGAGCCTCCGGGAAGCATAACTCGGAAGGCTACTCCAGAGTGCTGAGCTTGATCTTCCTGGCGCTGGCGTGCTTGCCGAGCTTCCTCTGGCTGGTTGGCAGGTCGGGAGTAGTGCCGCTGAAGAAGACGACATAGGGAACAATAAGGAAAGGACCAGGACAGATCAATGATACAAGCATGTGATCAGGTCAAGAATCTCAGAGATTTGAAGATACGAGCAGAGATCAAGGGCGAATATTGATTGAGACATCTATTTGGTAAACCCTCACATTTCTTGATTGACAAGACCTGCATGGGCCACCACTTAAACCGTGTCACGCCCCAGAACCAGAATACTGGAGAGCGGGGGCAGACACAGCCAGCTACGTATATTGAAATAGAATACATCTCAACTATACGGTCACGGCTGTCTAGATATGAGGGTTTACTACAAGCCAGCAGTCTCTTAAGGTCAAGCCTATTGTCTCAATCTCAAGCAATTAACAGAGTTACAAGATGTCAGAGCATCAAATATATATATAAGGCGTCCCAAATATTACATATTGGATGATCATGAAGCTAGTCGTACAAAATGATAGGACTAGCAAGAGTTCAGTCATACATGATCAACCCTAGGATTTGTTAATCATGTTTACAGCCCGTAGGCAGACAGTAAGTAAATGTGCATCGAGCTAATAGGTGCTCGTCGGCTAAACGCCTCAAAAGAATAAATTTACATATAAGTGGGTGAAACAAAAAGGAAAACCCACTCTTGGCCCGGGTTTCGTCTAGTTGTCACCATTGGGCTGGAAGCTTGGTAGATCCTCGGGCTGCTCTGAAATCTGGCCACACAAAACCAGCTGGGTCAAACCCCAGAAAGAGCAAGTGCCACAAAGGAGGCCACAAATAAGACAAAAGCCAGCATATCGGAACATAAAGAATAAAAGAAGTACAAGTAGTAAAGTACACAGGGCGATAAACGACTAGGGACGTGGAACCATTCCGGGAGCCAGGTTACAATCCTTAAACCAAACAAGGACCGGGATTGTACCCCTTCGCCTGAATAGCTCACTGTCTCTACCCATTTATCGTTAGAGATAAGTAAAACAAACATGCTCAGGAGATAGCAGGTACTGGAGCTAGACAAAACTTAGACAAGGCTGGACACCATTCATTCACAATCGGCCAAGCAAGTACTACGGCTTACTACTTTAACTAACTAGGGTTATCACAAGCCTAATTACTAACAAGATGCAAGTGAGAAACTCCCAGTCCCAAGCCCTGCAGACCATCCAGTTATCCTTCCGCGGGTTGAAAGTTATAGGTGGGTACATTGCCCGGGAGACAAATGTACCCTTAGGTGACTTAGAGGGTGCAACACATGACAGTGTGCTGGAAATGTGCTCTACTCATCGACAAGCTACAAGTCCATTAAAGCGCCCAGATAACGAGACTGCCTGTGACTGGGAATTCTCCATGTTCTAGTTTGATCTAATAATTAGCCTAATCCAGTTTAGCGCGAGTCCCTGGCCGTGGTACCCAGGAAGTCACGTCCTAGACATGATGCAAGACAAGACAAGTGGATTGTGCAAACAAGCAAGCAGGAACACCCACGGTGTCAAGGCAAGTCAAGTCAAGTTATCAAGTCAAGTCAAGTCAAGAGTGCGCCGCCACGGGCCACTATCAAGTTATCAAGATAAATCATGTCAGGGTACTTGTTAGGAGTGCGCCGCCACGGGCCACTATCAAGTCAGGTTGGTCATGTCAGGAGTGCACCACTACGGGTCACTGTCATGTTAGGCTAGTTCCTTGTCATACCATGCTATGTACAATAGTCATTCCAGACATATTAAGCAAAATCAAGTTCATGCCAAAAGGCGTAGGGATATAAAATGGGCATAAAATACCTAATAAAATACTAATATACAAATAGGACTATAGAAGAGCCAAGATCAAGAAATTACAAATTCATCATAGACAAGTTGGTTGCGCAGGGTATGCACTGCGCAGGGTGCCAAGTGCGCAGGGTGAGCTGCGCAGGGTACCAACTGCGCAGGGTGCCAAGTGCGCAGGGGCAGATGGCGCACAGATGGATTGCGCAGAAGGTAGACTGCGCAGGAGTAAACTGCGCAGGAGTTGGTTGCGCAGAGATGGATTGCGCAATGGTCGATTGCGCAGGGGTTACTTTGCGCATGGCTGGCTTGCGCATGGCAGGCCTGCGCCAGCGCAATCCAGCGCAGCGCAAAGCACTGGCCAAGGATCTTGCGCAAATGGCCATGCGCTAAAGAGCACAGGTCAGGGTGCGCAAATGGCCTTGCACTAAAGAGCGCAGGTCAGGGAATAGTGCGCAATCGGCCAAGTGCTAAAAAGCATTGGCCGAGAGCTCCACCATGGCTGAACTCTCAAGAACACCAAGAACACCAAGTTCAAATCTTCACAACTTAGCCAAATCAAACCAAATTTAGATTTTCAAAGTTCTAACTTGAGTAAATTGAATTCTCTTCCACATGGAAATCAAAACAAGCTAAAATCAAAGTTTAATAGATCAAAACCAAGGAATTCCGAAAATAACTAAAATTTAGATCCAGAACAATGGAGTCTCCAAATCACAAAATTCCAAGTTCTAATGTTGTTCTCCATGTCCTAATCTAGCTAATGAACAAATAAAAGGTGGTGCTTATTTAATGGCAAGATGCACTTGTCTATAGGTGTGGGTGGAGGAAGAAGAAGAAAAGAAGAAATTAATGAAGAAATTATGGAGGAGAGAGAAGTAGGTGGGTTATAATGAGGGTGTTGTGGTGGAATGGAGGTGGAGTGTAGGCTTATGGTGTTCCATGCATGTTGAACCAAACCAAACCAAACCAAACATTCTCCACAAAAATAAAACCAAGCCATGGTTAAAACCTGTTTACAAGAATCAAAAGACCACATGTCCAGGAAAATAAAATACGTACCAAAATCAAATACGAGCATAATACGAAATACGGGGAAATGAGGGTGACAGTTGAGCCCAAGGATCTGTTTCAGGATTTTCTTCAATGTCCTCGTCATATCCTTCTGGAAGTTCAGCAGAGACCATGTTGGAAGATACGACCAGCCGATGAACATCACCAATGCTGGTGTCAGAATCCCATGATCTGGAATCAGAATAGTTAGAGCGCTCTTCACTATCAGAGTCAAATACTGTTGGGGACAACATCGAAGGAGAAGCATATCCGAGACCTCTTTTGGTCCTGCTGTAATACATATCTGACTTTCCTTTGGAACAGCCATACGAAGAGGAGTCTTTCTACCTTTACCGTAATTGAGGCCGCTCTTGAAGTCGTAACCCATCTTTCGGACGATGTCTTTTGATTGTTGACTGTAACGACGGAGTTGAAGATGTCCCGTGTCGTTAACTTTGCTATCATCCGTATAACTGAATTGTTGTTCCGGTCCTTTACTAAAAAGTATTGGACGTTCGCCTTTCTTTCGAATAGGAACAATACGGTAAGAATCATCTGGATCTTCAAATGAGACTTCTGTTTGAAGAGATTGTACAACTCCTATTGTAAATGATTTGAAGCTATCTAACATATCCAAATAGCATTTAGTATGATAAATAACATCAGTATACTGGAAAGTAGATACTTTTTCATTAATTTGTACATCCGTATTTACAGCAGGACCTTTAGCCTTAGCAGGCTTGGTCAAATTGATTACAAGAGGGGGAGAAGACGAACGTGGAGGAGGCTTGTTACGATGGAGGTCGATAACAAGTGGCTCAGAGGAGGTGAGCTTCCTTTTTTCCTTGTTGTGAGTTAAATCAACAACAAGTGGCTCAGAGGAAGTGAGCTGCTTTTTGTCCTTGTTACGACGTAAGTCGATAACAAGTAGCTCAGAAGAGGTGAGCTCCCTTTTATCTTGATCGCCATCAACCGGTTTCTTCTGAATTGGCAAGTGAATAGCCAGTGGTTTAGAAGACTGAGGATGAGAAACACGCCCTTTGACAGGTATGATAAGAGTGTCATTGGGTACTGCTTCTTGGTCTTCTTCAGTATCCATGGCTAATACCACTTTCATAAATTCCTCCTTGTACATACGAGCGTCGTTGCAGTATGCTTCGACACCCTTGAAAGGATAAAGATCTGCAACTTCCTTGTGAACTTCTCCTTTGTCATCAACATATTTAAAGCATTGATGAAGGGTCGATGGAACAACATTGTGTTCATGGAGGAAGGGTCTTCCCAGAAGAGCGTTGTAAGAACAACCATGATTATCGATGATATAGAAGGTCACCTTTGTGCGAAGATTGCCTATTTGGAGTTTTAGGCGAATCTTACCCAAAGGTTCACTCCTTCCTTGGTTGAATCCCAAGATAGTGGTGATTGTGCTTGAAAGACTATGCACTGGTATCTTTAATGCATCCAGCATCGTCTTTGGTATGATGCTGAGAGCAGACCCTGGATCTATCAGGATACGATCGACTTTCATCGAATCGACATACCCTGTATAGTAGAGAGGACGATCATGTCTATTATCCTCCAGCAGCATATCATTCCTGAGTGAAAGTGATGTTTGGAATCAACTCTAATACACTGTGACAATGACGATAAGAGACCGGTTCTGCTTCCGCTTTTTAAGGAGAGTTAAGCAAGTTTCAGCCTGCATCAGAGCTTCACTTAGAGTTTCTCGAGTCTCTTCGGAAAGGCTGCAAGAGCTCGAAGATTGATAGTCTGGCCGGTGTATTGGCTAGTTGAGCCAATATATCAAAGTTGTACGGCTTTTCAAGTCCTGTAGGAGATGATTTCTTCAGGGGTTTATCAAAACGGACTTGTTGCTTGCCTTTGTCAGCAACCACCGGCTTGGGAGGAATAGGTACTACAACTGGAGAAGGTGCAGAAGAAATATCCTCAGTGGAGACAGGCTGTGCTGAAGCAGGTTCAGAAGAAGAAGCGGGATTCTCTTGAGTTTCAGGATACTCCTTCAAGTAGGCTTTTCCTGATCTGGTGCCTAGCAAGATTTCTTCGTCAACTATGGCGTCAAAAGACACCATATTACAAGTCTTTGTTTTGCCTTTGGAGCGGTCTTTCTTCTTGGAGGAAGAAGAAACTTCAAATTCTGAAGCAAGATCTGGATGGATCCACATAACTTTGCCGTTGTCAAGAGACAAGGGGACGAGACCTTCATTTGGTGGAGGAGAGAGATTCTCAATCTCAAGAGTAGCTTTGGGAATAGGAATGACGCCATGTTGTACCATCTGTGGAGGGAAATCACCAAACTGGACTGAAACCATATTTGCAGTGACAGTCTTCACGTCTTGCTGCAGAGTGACAACACCAGCATTGACAAGCTCTTGAATTTTACCCTTGAGTATATAGCATGCTCGAGTAGGGTGTCCAATGAACCTGTGGTAGACATAATATTTAGGATGATCTGTCTTACCGACTTCATCAGGTTTCTTTGGGTCTGGAAGCTGAATTTTGTTGCTTTTGAGTAGACAATCAAAGATGCTTGCAGTGTCATTCTCGTCGAAGGAATACTCTACTTTCGGATGAGGTTCCCTTGGTGGAGGTGCAGAAGGAGTAGAAGTGGATGTAGGCGGAGCCACATTGACAGCCAGAGATTCTTTATTCTTGTTCATATTGATGTTAAAAGTTTCTTTTGCTTTGCGGTTGTTCTGGCGGTTGCCACTACCTGATGTCTGGTGTTCATCCCGGTCGGGGTTAGACATTTGTACCTCCAATTGCTTGAACTTCTCGGCACTCACTTCAGCAGCTTTGGCATTGACAATGAATGAGGGCCAATCTTGGAACTGAGTAGATCATGTCCACATACTGGATAGGCAAAAGATTTGCCTTGCAAGTATCAATAGTGACAGCAGCTGGAGTTCCGGGAGGCATCTTCAAGGCTTCACGGCGGAACCGTTCGATGAAACTCTCAGCAGTTTCATTATGTTTTGTTTGATTTTGTTGAGAGCCGACATAGTCATGCCGTTGAATCCTTCATAGAACCTTTCCAGGAAGATTTGCTTGAGACCTGAGAAAGAAGTAATACAACCATCGGGCAAACATCTGTACCAGTCGTATGCTACGCCGACTAAACAACCGACGAAACTCTGGTAAGAAGAGCGTCATTTGGCTGGAGTTGAACGGTCATTACCTCAAAATGATTGATGAACTGGCTAGGAGAAGTACTGCCATTAAACAAAGAGATCGTTGGGATCTTGTACTTTGGCGGGAACGGGACTTCCTTCCATTCAACTGGATAGGGCTGCTTGATCCCCAATCTTTGCAAGTTGTCTTTCTCTTTGAAGGCTTCGAACTGGGTTCGTAAGAGTTTGACAGCTTCGTTGGCGTCTTCAAATGATGAAGAAAGAGCAGGTTGAGTCAGAGTGGTAGGAGGAGGAACAGCGTTGTAAGCACTACCCCCAGCCCCTGACTGACTGGGTGTAGTTTGAACTTGTACTTGTACAGGAGGCATTTGAGGAGACACTACCCCCAGCCCAGCATTGACAGGTACCGAAGATGCTATGATCTCTGAACTCGCAGCAGGTACAGTCGGTGGTGTGGCATGTTGTGCCACTATGATAGAATGCATACTAGCAACCATTTCAGCCATGATTTTTAGCTTGTCTTCTAGTGCAGCGATTCGCTGTTCCTGATTTGCAGAAGTTGAAGCATCTGGATCTTCATTGACAACATAAGTTGTCACTTCTCTTGGTACAGTGGAAGACACTGTCTGTTCAGAGCTTTCGCTGTATGCATCATAGTCGGAGAAAGAGTCGTCTCCTAACTGAGAAGTAGGAAGATAACCCGAAGGATCTTGAGGAAGATCCCTTTGACCGATTGTATCTCGGCTTCGGGATCGGGTATGTCGAAATACTCCTTCAGAAGATTCTTGAAGTAAATCTAGATACCGCTGACTAGGACGGCGAGGTTTGTCGTGCTTGGAGCATTTCTTACCCCCAGTGTCTCGGGAAGTCATGTTGACAGAAGCGTACAACACTTCTTCATCCTCTGACATAGGTTTAGATTTTGCAAAAGTCAAACGATCGAAGACAGATTGTTTTGTTGTTTGACAACAACATTGGATGATGACTTTGTGGTTGCAATGATGATCAGATGGTTGAACTGGAGGTGTTGAGACGTTGTCCCGCTTTTGCCTGAGATGTTCTCGGAGATCGGAAACAACAGCAGGACGAGAAAAACTCTGAGGGATCTGTTCTTTGATAATGTTCGGAACATGATTCCGATTCCTCAACTGTTTAGTCCCTTGAGTGTACAGGGAAGTGCTCACTTCATTGGCATAAGTGTCGGGATCTTTGACCCTGGAAGTTTGTCTTTGATGTTTGATCTTCAGCATTGGTTGTTTGTGTTTCGCCGAAGTAGGCCTGTTGAGATAAGTCCTTAGATCTGCAAACTCATCCCCAGGGATTTCTGTTTGAGACACCAACAATTTTCCCTGTCTTGAACGGGATATTTTGAGAGTTGGGAGGTCTTGGAACTCTGCTACCGGAGTAGGAAGAATACCTCTTTGGTCAGTACAAGTTCTTTTGTCATGAAGGAAAGAAGATCCTTATTTGAAAGAGTTCTAGTACTGATTGGTGCAGAGGCACGTTCAGATTGATCTTCTACAGTAAAAACTGAAGAAGATTGAGAAAAGACCAAAGGGCCTTTTCCTTTGTTTTGTGAAGAAGGGTTAGCTAAAGAGCGTTTCCCTCTGTTGTCTTCCAAGTCATGGGATAAGGAAGTTTGAGAAAAGACCAATGGGCCTTTTCCTTTGTTTTGAGGAGGAAGAGGAATAGCCAAAGGATTACCCCCATTGGATTTTCGTAGCAACAGTGTGTTTGGAAGGAGGAGCAAAGTTTTTCCCTTTATTATGAGAAGAGGAGAGTTTAGCCAAAAGGCTGTCACTCTTGGATTGCGCAGGCATGCTTTGCGTATGGGTGGATGGCGCACTGGTTCTGGCCACAGAGACTGTGGTTTGCGCATCAGGAGTTTTTGCCACAGAGTGTCTATGGTGGACTCTGGTTGTTGGAGTGTTGGTTTGCGCAGGGAGATTGGCAGCCAACTGTGCCAGAGACATAGGAGTCTTGTACTTAGCCAAGGCAGCATATGAAGTACTCTGTATACTGACAACAGCAGATTGCACAGCATTAGTTGAGACAGATTGTACAGCAGGCTTGATGTCACGCCCCGCTCCCGCAGGAGCGATCGTCCTCGCTAAGGCGTGATGCCGCACGAGCCTAGATTGCGCTCGTGCAAGGCGGGTTCCATAACGGCCGATTTCAGCGGCTACGACAGGGTCGTCGCACAGAAGTCCCAAGCAGAGACATTGAATAATAGCAGCGGAATTTAAAGAAGAACATGAACACAAGTATTTCAAAGAACACTCTTTTATTGATATTGAATTCAAGATTACATCAGTGGGCGCAAGGCTAATTTACAATGTCTCTCAAGCTCTCTTTCTCTCATTTACAAGTCACTCTGCTCTCTTCATCTCTCGATACAATACTTGAATCCAGCGGAAGCTTCGGAAGGCGATGTCCATACATTATGTCCTGTATAAGTCTTCAATCACCGCGACCGCAAGCTTCGAATCGCCAAGGAACTCCGTGCCTCGACGCATCCAAGCGAGCTCCGCGCCACGAGCTTCTACCTGTGCCTGCACATGAAACACTGGGTGGGTGTCAGTACCACTGTACTGGTGGAGTGAGCTTCTCGCCCACCCATACAAAACCAACACGTTCATTTACTTTGTGCAGCTTAAACCCTTCGATTGTCTTTCTAGTCTTGCCTTAGGATCAGTTTTAGGACCGGCGCCTTAGCGCAACTTGTGTATCAGAACCATCCCGTGCTCGTAATGTCAACGTTAACTCATACTTTGACTCTAGACT